>PVJI01008552.1:0-70453 GCA_004026765.1 Micronycteris hirsuta
TACTTCTAACTGCTTCCTGCCATACCCCTGAGGGAGCGGAGGGGCCCGAGCACCCTGCCTGTCACCCGGCACATCCATGACCCCACTGGTGGCCACCAAAACGTAGGGGAAGTGGTAGGCAGCATAATGTTCCCCCCAAAATATCAGGTCTGATTCCCTGGAACCTGTAAACATTACCATAGTAGGTTGGATTGTGTCCCCAAAAAGATATATCCAAGTCCTAGTACGTGTGACCTTATCTGGATGTCTTTGCAGCTGTAATGATGTGAAGGATCTCAACAAGAGATCATCCTGCATTCAAGGTGGGCCCTGTCCAATGCTGCTGTCCTTGTAAGAGAAAGGGAAGGTCTGCCACTGCAGGGGAGGCCCTGTGAAAACGGAGGTGGACGTGGGAGCGATGCGGTCACCCCAGGAAATGCTGGCGGCCACCAGAAGCCAGAAGAGGGAAAAGACAGATTCTCCCCGAGCCTCAAGAGTGAGCACGTGCCTACTGCTGCCGCCTGTGAGCAGCCAGTGAGCACGTGCCTGATTTCGGCCTCCGGAACTGTGAGAGAACGCACTTTTGTTGTTTAAAACCACAACGTGCGTGGCGATTTGCTACAGGAGTTGTAAGAAGCTAATGCAGATGTAGCAGGCAGAGGCCCAGCAGGGCCTTCTCCTCGGGGACTGACCCATATTCGGGGCTGTCTTACCAAGGCAGCATCCTGGCGAGCCCTGACCCTGGTCCCTCAACGTCCAAGCCCCAGACAGAAAGATGGCCTCCCCACAAGCCTCTCTCCCGGAGTTGGGTTCGTAGCATTAGCTGTGTAGGCGAGCATTCAGACCTCTCTCTCCAACCCTAATGCCTGAAGTTTAATACAAAAGTGGGTGAACCAGGCCGGGGGGAGGGGCAGCCCTGCCTCAGTGCTGCCAGCTCACACCCTCGGGCTTCCACCAGCCTTGGGGCCCAGAGCCAGGCCTTGGGGTCTTAAGAAAGAGAGGCCCAGCAGATCCAGGAGCCTGTCTGGGCCTTCTGACCCTCATCCTTCCACAGAAAAACCCCTCTCCGCTTCAACCTTTGGATGACCTACCCCCACCCTTGATGTCTGGGGTCCCTCTCCGAGGTGTCTTTCCTGGGGAGACCCCAAACTCCTGACTCACACAATTTAATCCCAAGACCCACATCATTCAGCAGATTTGGAGTCACCGTTTTTGCAGACTGGAAACCTACAATTCAGAGCTTCCACCACAGGCAAGGGAAGACGAGCACTTCTAAAGGAGCCGCGGCCTTCGCTTCTGGAGGCTCCCCCACACCCACAATGCCCTGTAGTTAGCTTAGTAAGGAGCCAAGGGGTTTCCCCTTTCCTGTTCAGCTATTGGCTAAGGTGTTTTCTTTCTTCTGGCCTGCGAGGAGCAGAAAGCAAGCCATTTTTCACATACAAATAGAAATTAGAAAGCCTGGATTCAGAGCCACTCCAGTCAGAGCCAGCAGCTTCATGTTTCTTAGGGGACACAGAGCTTTGTCCCCACGGGGGCGAGGAGAGCTGAGGGCTCTGCTGCCCTGCGTGCTTTCAAGGGGACAGAACGGGGGCAGGAAGAGCAACGTCGTAATGAAAGCATATGGGTTTGAAGGCCATGGAGAAGGCGAAGCCAGGTCCTTCCTGTGTGTGTTGCTCTCTAAAATCCAGAGACAGGACTTGTTCGCAGCAGGGAAAACAATTGCACTGATTAATTGTGCTTCTGTTTATGCCCCCATTCTCCAGATGTCTGCCAGCCTTCCAGGGAGGCCATCTGCCAGACGGACGTGCTGCCACACACAACTTTTTGGTGCCAACTGTGTCTTATGAGACTCCAGCAAGACTGTTAGAATTCCATTTACTAAATGGCCATAATCAAAGAAGAAGCCTCTAGTTATCTAGCAGTAAGCTTTAGAAATAGATGAGTATACGAAATCAGAATTCGTGAGTTCAGCATTTTTTCTTTTTCTGCTAAAAATATTAGCCAATGAACATCCAATAGTGTGGGAGGAGATGCAGTCAATTAGCTAATTGCAGTTAATGATCTACAAGTGGTTTGTCGGTCGCTACCTGCTTCTTCCCACCACTGCAAGGGGCCCTAGTTTTGGCGAGCAGGGCTGAGCCGACCCTGGTGAAGGAATGTGGGAGACCTCATCCTCAGGCCCCAAAGGGCCAGCCATCAGCAGGAAGGTGTGAGTGCTGCGTGGCTGGGGAAATGTGTGGGAACATGGTCAACCTGGGTGGATGGGAGGACGGTAGCCTGGCCAGCCCCCTGGCTATTGCTCAGAAGCACTCAAGGCAAGCTGTGCTGGCCTCCTGGCCACCCCGCAGAAGACCCTGCTGTCTTATATGGCTGATTCCACGTTGGGAAGCTCAAGGGAACCAGGCAAGACCGTCCTTGCCCATCCTGTCCTGGGGGGCTGCAGCTAGCCCCACTGAGCTGGACTGGACAGAAGCCAGAGCACTGGGTCCGAGTCCCAGCCTTGATGTTTGCTGACCCTGGCACGCTGGGGAAGCCAGGGGGCCTCTTGGAACCTCAGTCCCCTCATCTCTGTAACGGGATGCTACTGTGGAGCTTGTTTGGGTTTTGCCAGGATGAAATGAGAAGGTGGAAGGGGTGGTGGTTGTTATTACTGGCATGAATAACCTGCTCACGAATGTGGAAAATGTAAGGGTCTGGATGCCTAAGGACAAAGGCCTTCCCCAGCCGCCTCTAGTATTGTTGGAAATGTGTTTTGGTTTCTGTGGGGCTTCCAGAACAATGGGTTGGTTCTACAGCTAGTCTCAGCTCCGAAGGGTGCATTTGCTGAGGGCAAGGGGCCCAGGGAGGCCAGGCTGGGCACTGGGTGGGGGGGCGCTGGAAGCACAGGGCCACTATAGGGTCACCCCCCCACCTCCCTGTGGTGCCCTAGCTCAAAGCCTTTGGGCTGATTTTAACCCGTCAGCTGACTCCAAGTCAGGAAAGGCCGAGCAGTGGCTTCCTCTTTCAGCTCTCACTGCAGGTCACTGTCTGGTCTTGGCACCCCAGCTGCCACACTCCGCAGCTCCCCAGACACACTGCTCCCACCCCGCAGGCCCTCAAAGGTAGTGAACCCCGCGTTCAGCATCCCTGGAGCCCTGCCACGGCTCCAGGTGAGGGGCAGGGGGCTGGGGAGGAAGCTTCTTCCCTCCTTTGCTCTCCAGGCTCGAACCCTCAACTTGGGGCCTCGAACTCCGGCGTTATCCATGAGCCTGGTGCCCACGG
The DNA here is from genome assembly GCA_004026765.1 of Micronycteris hirsuta. Taxonomy (NCBI): domain Eukaryota; kingdom Metazoa; phylum Chordata; class Mammalia; order Chiroptera; family Phyllostomidae; genus Micronycteris; species Micronycteris hirsuta. The sequence goes on from PVJI01008552.1 coordinate 3,241, forward strand.
GCCCCGGGCCTTCCACTCGGGGCCCGAGTCCGTGACTCCTTGTTGGGTCTGTGCCTTCCCCAGGCACACTGCCCAGGGAGGCCAGGAGCCCTGAGGAATTCAGTTAAGGTGTGAGTGACTGTGAGGTCCCATCCCGCTCTTGAAAAAACAATTGCAGAAAGGAAAGCCCAAGAAGTTTCTGACGGGTTACTTGGGAGGCCCCCAAATCCATCACATCCCTTCCTGTTTCCAGCCAGGCTCCTCTCCCTTGATCTTCGCTCACGCTCTTCCCTCCACCCAGACTCTTCCTGTTCCTCCTCTTCGCCTGCCCTCAGAGAACCAGCTGGAACCTCACCTCCTCCAAGGAGCCTTCCGGCCCAGCCCTGCCAGGCACGGGAGTCCCAGCACAGGCACCTGTTTTCTGTGGTCTCCCCGCTGGCCGGGACCTCCCTGAGATGAGGGACTGGTTCTAGAGCCTCTGACAACTTTCTGGCTACACGACCTTCTCTGTAAAGTGGAGACAGTGCTCCCTACCACACAGTGAGATGCCTGGCGCCCTGTGGGTGCCAGCAATTATTGCTGCCCAAGCGTCTGCAGGACAGGAGGCCCTGAATGGGGGCCTCGGTGTGAGCCCGGGGCACGCGCCACCACCCAGAGGGGGTTTTATTCCATGACAGAAATGGAAACTGAGCCTACCGCACAGAGTGCCCGCTGCTGCCAGGACTTTCCTGCCTTCTGGGAAGCAGAACGGACCACGAGAGTGAAAGTGCAGCTGAGGTTTCTGTTTCTGTTCTGTTGTAGAAGCAGTTGCTTTCTGAAAACCAAAAGACCCCTGTCATATCCTTTCGTTCAGTGGAAAACAATGGGGTCAGAATTCCCACTAACGAACCCTTTCCTATTGGGACACCAGGGTGGCTGTTCCTGGGAATTCCCTGCACCAGTTTGCTCAGGGTCCCCAGGCTCTGGGCAGCTCCTTTGCCTCAGGCTCCAGCTCCGGCTGTGACCACTCCCGAGAAAGGCCAGGCGTGTCACGCAAATGTCCCCCAAGGCCCTGTTCTGTGGCAACACCGATGCTAGGGGACTTTCTGCTCAGAGTCCACGTTTAGCCAGGCCATGGCCAGTCTGATGAGCGTCTTGCACACAGCAGGTGCTCATAATTACGTGAATTAGGCTGAGGCCAGCCCTGTGGAATAATAGGGCCCATGGAGCGGCAAAGGGGGTGCAATGACGGAGGCTGCGCTGGCCGGGGCGGGGTACAGGGTGACTGTGCGCTGGGCTGGGTCTGGAACACAGCGGCGGTCTGGAGGCCAGCGTGAGGGGACAAGAGAACATGTGGGTAGGGGAAGCCGGTGGCAGAGGCCCAGATGTGGGCATGAGCAGGGGCTGTGCCGGAGCCACGGAGGCCTGTGCGCTGGGAGCTAAGGGTGTGTGTTACGAGTCTAAATGGGCAATGTAGGGCCACATCATGGGGGCCTTAAGTGGTGGCAGAGGGTAGGAGAGGCCTGAGGTGTGTCTGCAAGATGGAGTCATGTCGTGAAGGAAGCTGGGCTTGGGGACCACTGACCTGACTGTGCCTGGGCCAGCTGGCAGGGTGAGGCTGCGGGGAGCCCGAGGGGGTCCCACGGAGAGAGGTTTGGGAGCCCTGGCGGGCGCAGTGGGGTACATGGGCAGGGTGTGTGGATTTGTGGGCAGACCCCAACTAGGCTGAGCTGGGTTGAGGGGCTGCAGAGGCCGAGACAGGAGCGGGGCATCAGGAAGGCAAGAAGGGAAGCATGTCTGGTGCAGGAGAGGACAGGACTCTGGTGTTGGATACGTGAGATAATCACACACGTTTCTCACCTGTGCAAACACAGGAGTGTGCACTGCCGACTCAGGGTGAGCGGCGCTGCATTCACTCACATTCTGGAGCGTGCCCTCGCATACTGTGGGCCCGAAGCCGAAGGAATTTTAGGACCATACAAATGTAACTACTCCTTAACTGTTAAGGAGTTGAAATTGCATTCGGCCCTTTGAAGGCAACCATGAGGCTGATGCGGCCCCCGGTGAAATGAGTCTGACGCCCCTGGAAGGCCTGCAGGCTCAGCCTCCTTAGAAAGTCCCCCGACTATCTTCCCGGGCCAGTGAGATTCTTGGGGGCCTCCCTGCCACCCTAAGTGTCTTGTCCAAGACTTTTTTTGAACCATGTGCAGTGTTCTCCCTAAGACAAGTTCTAGTCCATGAGCCTTCCCATCTCCTTGCGTTTCCTGTGGTGTGTCAGTGACGCGAACACAGCTCCGTCACGGGCAGATGGGGGTCAGCACTGCCTGAAAGATGTTCTCAGGTCCCACCCCGACGTGGCCTCTTTCGTCACCCCTCTCCAGTGAGACCCTTCAACTCCCTTCACAGTTGGGGGTTTTGTGGCAGGGTTGACCACGAACTTGCAAAAGCCACGTAACGTGTCCTGTTTCTCATGATGATCCACCAGGCTGGGAACCTCCGGATGGAACACTCAGCGGTGCGTCATGGCCCCTGGGGAACTTGCTGATCCTGGCATGGGGTGCGGGAAGAAGGCTCAGGTGTAGGGCTTGCAGCGGTGGAGGGCGGAGTGGGGAGGCGGCCTGCTGAGAATGGCCCTTCTTGCCCTGTGGCTTCTCAGCTGCTCCGGGTTGGACGACCGGAGTCTGTGCCGTAGGCAGGTTGGGCGTGGTCAGTGTGGGAGGGGCCTTGGTCCCTGGTTCCTGGGCTGAGCCCTGGGCTCCCCACAGCTTTTCCCTGGGTCCCGTGGGCCTAGACTTTTCATCCCACAGTGTTTCTCCCTGGGCTGTCCTCTGAGCCATCGCTCCCCATGGTAACCACCCACACACAAACCCCAGCACAAGGCGGCAATGACCCCATTCTGGGCCTCAGAGCGACCGAGGCGTTTCTTTCCCCTGAGGCTCTGGCAGGTGGCCCAAACCATCACCTGCATCCGGAGGACAGGTGGGCATTCCCAAGGAACATGTTCAGGCCATGAACCTGTGGGAGCTGAACCAGAACAGAAGCTCAACCGAGGGCATCTTCAAAGCTCGGAGAATGGAGGGAAGAGGGGACTCCCTAGCCCGCAAGGGCCGGCCATGCGGTAGGGCACATGGAAACTCACAACAGCTGTGCCCACAACAGCCATGGCCATACCGTGATCCCATTTTATAGAGGAGGAAACTGAGGTGCAGAAAGGTAAAGTCACTTGCTCAAGGCCACACTGTCAGTGGGTGTGTGGCTGTCCGACTCTGGGGCCATGATATGAACCAACCCAGGGAGTGTTACTTTAAACAACAGCCGTGTCTGCGGTCCCAGAACTGAAATGGCTTCGGCATGGCTTTCTGTATCTGAAACTGTTACTGAATCCAGCCAAGTGGAAAGTCCGGCCCTTGTTGCCTTCTAGACTCAGCCAGGTTGGGCGGCCACCCCAGCCCTGAGCATGCTGCCAGTCCCTGGTCAGCTCCCCGTGGGGACGCTCCTGAAGCACTTGTCTGGGGCTCCTCCTGAGTGCAGGACGCAGCTGAGCCTGAGTGGCCACGGTGCACGTGCAGTGCCTGGAGAGAACAGTCGGGGCTTTCCCTGGATTCCCCGAGCACAGGGTCTTTTGCTGCCTGGCTCTCTCTTCCCGGCACCCAACCCCCACCTCCAGGAACTCTCTCAAGGTCAGGGGACCTGGACTCTGGGCTGTTCGTGGGCGGTGAGCTTCCCGGGACTGTCCAGTGACAGGGCTTCCCCAGAACAGCCGATGAGATCATCTGCCATTTCAGGCTGAGCTGTGATCCTCCGACTCCACAAAGCAGCTCAGGAGATATCCTGCATGACTCATCGGTGGGCCCCCCACCAGGGCTTCCGGCCCTCAGGAGAAACCAGACACAGAGGGCCATTGTTTGCCTGGAAGCCTCGGCGGGCACTGCAGGCTCAATGGGGTAATTTGTGTTCTCTCCCGGGTTATCCATAAACTGTAGTCCTTCTGGGGGTGGCGGTCTACCAGGCATGGGTCCCTGTGATGGAAAGAAAATCAATATACAGCCACCCCCCAACACACACCAGTCCCCTAAGAACACCCCTGATATGGGACCAGGGCCAGGTATGGGGAGCAGCGGACCTCCTCTCTCTCTCCTGGCCAAGAAAAAAAAAAAAGAAAATCAAGTAAAAGGGCTGTAGATCAACAGGAAGAGAGACAGCTGTGAACCTGTTTCTACCCTACTCTCTGCAGACCCTTATCTACTGCAGGAGCACCCTGAGCTCTGCCCCACATGCGAGGGTGCAGGCCCAGGACACTGGTGGGGAAGGCCCGGGCCTGGTGGCGGAGCTGGGCAGAGCCGGCCAACAAGGAGGGGAGGGCCCTTGGACCCATCAAGGGGAAAAGAGTAAAAAATGAAGGACATAAAAGAGAATTCACAGAAAGGGAGACCTGAATGACAAGTTCACGAAAAGTTTGCCCACCTCCCTGGTTATCCGAGAGATGCAAATTAAAACAAGGAGACACTATGTCACACCCATGACACTGGCAGAAATTACGGGGATGGATAACATCGAGTGCTGACGAGGGTGGGGGTGAGGGAGCCCTCGGGGCGCTGGTGGGAGTGAACTGCAGGCAGGGGAGCTGTGAGTGAGACTGCAGCTCCTACTGAACATCACCCTGCGGCTTCAGGGTGCACAGACAGACCGGCACAAGGAGCCCCGCTCCTGCTGAGCTCACCCCAAGGGTACTGGACCGGGCCCAGGGGAGCCACGTGGAGCACCCACCCCCGGGGGAGTGTCCCACGCAGACGCCAGCCTCGGTCAGGCATGCACTCCGGCAACACCCTTCTCCAGCACACAGGCTTTCTTCAGCAAAACCTGGAAACCCTCACCCAGCCCGGCCCCGGCCTCCCAGCCCTGAGCCCACACTATCCAGCTGCCGGCCGTGGCCCCGCGGGGTTTTGGAATCAGGGCTCTGACCCTGAAGAGGGCAAGACACCCCACTCACTTCCCACGCCCCAGCCCGGCATCCCGACCCTTCCACCTCACTGCCACACGCGTTTCCAGGGCTGTGTAATGAATCACTACCGACTTAACACGTTAGCAGCGCGGCTTCGTCATCTCACAGTTTCCATGGGTCAGGAGCCGGGACACGGCTGAGCTTTGGCCTCTGCACAGGGTCACACAAGACTGTCACCAGGTGTGAACTGGGCAGCGTGTCCGAGGCCCCTTTGCTGCCTGTCAGCTGGAGGCTGCCCCCGGAGCTGAGAAGCCACCTGTGGCTCCTTGCCAGGTGGGCTTCCCCAGCACGGCTGCTACTTCATCAAGCCAGCAGCAAGGCTGTCAACCAGCGAGGGCCTGATCCCCACAGTAAGGGCTTCCACCTGGTTAGAGCCCTCACAGAGTAGTCTGTTTTGATGAACTCCAAATCAGCTGGTTCAGGGTCTTGATGACACCTGCACAATTCCTTCTTCACCTTAGCCAGCATCTACGAGCTAGGAGCAAGTCGTGGTTCCGGCTCACACCCAGGGGGAGGGAGTTATGCTGAGCCCCGGGGCAGGAGACACAGGGCGCCCTAGGGTCTGCCCCCCACACTGTCTGACCGCCTTCCCGCAGGAAAAGGCCCCCGTCTGCTGAAGGGAGATGATGAAGCCTCAGGCAGCCAGGGCAGCCCTGGGACGCACCGTCTTTCACCTCGGGGTGCTGGTGGACCATCCCGAGGAGTGGAGGGGGCTAGGGGAGAGGCGCGGGTGGGAAAAGAGGTCCTGGGGGGAGGCCTGGACCCTCAGGGAGCGTAAGTAAGCGAGGAAGGGGTGAGGGCAGCAGCGCGCTCTGTGGGCGCCTTGGGGCGGTCACCGAACTTCTCTGTTTCCAGCTCCTCTCCCCTCCCTCGTCAGCCCCTTGCATTGCTGCCTCTTCCTGGGCCACCCCGTCTCCCCTCGGCTTTCACAGGCACCTAAGAGGTCAGCTCAGGGGCAGCCGGGCGGGCGCTGTGCGTCCCCTCAGATACAGTGGGAGGATTGTGGCCGGGCAGACGTGACCTCACCCCGCCGGGCTCAGCTCATCCTGCCCCCGGGAGGGTCATCGTCTGGGGGGAACAAATACCCGCTGTGCTGGGGTCGGACCGGCCGGGCCCCCTCGACAGGGTCAGAGCCTCTGGCGCCCGCACTGCACCCCGGGAGCCCACGGGTCTGGCCTCTGTGCCCTGCTGAGAGACAAGGTACCCAGGCTTGGCGGCCGCACGGCCCTCAGCCTTTGAGCGTGTGTCGCACCTGGGGCCCAGCGCCGCCGGCGCACACCAGGCCCTGCCAGAGAGGCCACGGTCTCTGACCTGTCTGAGGGAGGCTGGAAGGCCGGTCGCTCTTGCGTTGGTGGTGCACTGTTCCATATGATACGTGGTGATGGCAAGTGACTGTGTCTGGTCCCAGAACTGGCCTCCCCGCTGTCCCCAAGCTGCCCAGGTCCCTGCTTCAGGCCAAGGGCCCTGCAATTCTTGCCTGCGTTCTGCAACCTAAGGTTCCCAACTCTTCCTACACGTGGTACCTGCTCACCAACGTGGGCTTAACTTAGTGTTTTGCTTCTTGAGCAAATGGCCACCCTCGCAGCCGTCACATGGGGGCTTTCTCCTGTGATTTTAAGGGATTCCTTCTTCAGTTGCTTGGTGACACTGAACAGTGACACAGAGCTGTGTCCCCAGGGAATCCCTGGCCTAGGCTGGGCCAGGTAGGTAGGGCACCAGGTAGGTAGTGCATAACCCCAGTGGCTGCCTCCCAGAGGCTGCCTCCCAGCAGCTTCCCCCTGAAAGCAGCCAGGATGGGGGGAGCTGTGCTGGGGAGGCAGGTGATGGACTGCTCTCTGGGTCCCTGATCCAGGGGCCCAGCCTCCCTCCCACTACTCAGGAAATGGGCCAGGGAAAGACTGGGTGCCCGTCCCCACCGTGGTCTTGCTGTGGTTCACTCCATCTGTGCCATTGATCAGAGACCTGAGTCTGAACCTGGAATGGGGTGCCTGAGCACCCCCACCTTCATAACCCACCCCTACACACAATAAGGTTCTGGGGGTCTGCAGAAGAGGAGCAGAGCCAAGGGGCTGCCACTGTAAGAAGTGTTCCCTCGGAGCCAGTCCAGACCCCTGATGCGATGGCTGTGACAGAGGCTCTCCAGGGCTGCCTGGCCCGGCCACTGGCTGCCCACCTTGGTCGAGGAATTTGCCCCCCAAGAGAGGGGATCTGATTGCACATTCCTGAGGCCTGAGTCACTCCTGGTTCCAGCTCCGGCTGTAGGAATGTGTTTATGCAAACGGGCAGGCGAGGGGGAGGTGAGGGCCTCCGAGGACTGCACATAGCACCGGTCTGTTCCCTCTGCATCCGGCAGTGCACGGCTATGGAGCAGGGGCCCTCTCAGGATGAGCAGGATGAGGCTGTGACCTCTGGAATGGCTGAGACGCTGCTCTGCAGGGGCCCCAGAGGCCCAGAGGAGAGGAGGGCCAGAACCAAGGACTCTGTCTTGTCCAGAGCTGGCTTAACTTGCTCCCACGGGGCAGAGAGTGGAGAGGGGCCAGTACAAGTGGGACCTCCTGGGGAAGGGACTTGCTCCCTTACCACCTCCCCCTTTGAAGGACGGCCTTCCACAGGGTCTGAGGGTTTGGTGAAGCTCTGGCTGCTCCTGGCCCCGTCCTGAGCTGGAGTGTGAAACAGAGCCCCTCGTCCCTCCTCCTCCCCCACCCCTCCCCATCCAGGGCTCCGTTGAGAAGTAGATGATGTCCCAACATGGGCCCCCAGCTGCGGCATGAGCCCACACACACTTCACTGACCCCGGCTGCTGTCACTGAGGGCATGTTCGGAGTCGGTCACTGCACTGAGCCCTGTATACAGGATGGCCCGTGTGTCCTGGTTTGCCTGGGACTGTTTGCTGGACAATTGCTAATAGCCCATCCTTTCACACTCAAAAGTGTCGTAGTTTGGAAGATAACTATGTATTTGCCCTAACTTCATAGGTATTATTTTACTTAATCCCCGCAATGCCCGACAAGAGGGGCCATACTAGGAGCCCCATTCTACATACGATGCAGAAACTAAAGCTTGGAAAAGATAAGTCAGCTGCCCAAGGTCAAACAGTTAGAAGTGGTAGATCCGGAAACTTAAGAACTCAGCTCTTGACTTCAAAGCCCCTTTGCTGAGCCACAACATCAAACTTCCTCTCCTAAAACCCTTTGATGCTTTGAAGGGCTGAGGATCTGGTATCTCCAAATAGCAGAAAAACAACAATTAAAGTCCTGGAGTTATCTTGGCTCACCTCCCAGGCCACCCATTGGCTATCTTTGCCTTGCTAGTCTCTTCCCTAGAGATGGTGTGCGCAAACCGACTTGCTCATTGCCAAGGGCAGCGTCACTATCATCAGAGGAACAAGACTCAGTGCACCTCCTGGGTGCTGGGCGGCATCCAAGGTGTGGTCATCTATCTAACCTGCACGCCAACTCTGCACGTTGGCCCTTTTCAAAGAAAGAGAACTCCCCGAGGTTGAACATTTGGAGGAGACAGAGCTGGGCGAGAACACGGGGCCTCAGCCCTGGGCCCAGTGAATTCCCTGCGGTGAGCCACCTTGGTGCACACGCTAAGGAAACTCAGCAGTGGGGTGTCATTGGGGCTGCAAGAGGATGGGGTTGCCGTGGGTCGCTGGCAGAGACGGAAATGGCTGCATCTGGTGTATGGACCCGCAGACACTCAAGGCCCCCAGGCCATCTGGCTACCCAGGGCCCAGGACTGCCTCACCCAAGGAGTCAGAAATGAGCCCTTCGGGTTGATGGGAGGCCCACCCGCAGAGGACCTTCACTTGCTGAGCACCACTTGGGAGAGGATTTTCTGACCATGGTTTCATTCCTTTGGCAGGAAAGATCAGGTAGATGCCTTTCAGGGCAGACCACGGCCGCCTTGCAGGCAGACCACCGCCGTTCCTGGAGCCCGCGCCTCCCCACGCCAGTGTCTGCGCCCCGAAACCTCACACTGCGACCGTCACACTGAGAGAGTCTTGCCCCACCCCGACGTGCTGGCTTCAAGAGAGGATAAAATAAAGGCCAGCACATTCCAGATGTTCCCGGGAAAACGGGAATGTTTACTCCAAATTTACCAAAAATAGAGAGCCTCTTGACCTCTTTAAAAAGCTATTTTCCAGGAAGGACTTTCTGGGTAGCAGACAATGTCACAGAAGGAAAGGCCAACAGCTTTGACAATGTCACCATGTAAGTCTTCGGGGCATTAAAAACCACCGAAAACAAAAGTAAAAGTAAATAACCCATTAGCAAGGCATGTGCCCCAAATGTCACAGTGGCGACCTACAGAGAGCTCATCAAACGCCTTTAAAACAACTCCATCAGAACCTGGTTAGATAAACAGGTGAGGAAAGCAGGTAATCGACCCAAACGTTTTTAAATGGCTTCAGCATCGTGACCATTTTTGTTCCATCGATGATCACACGTTATAATTTTGAAATAGCACTATTTGCCTTTTAGGTAGTAGGGTTTGCTTCGCTGGTGTCACTGGAAACGGGCGCAGACCCACGGAGCCGGGTCTCTTGGACTCGGGCTGGTGGTTGCGTACAAGCCAGGGGCAACCCTTCCAGAAACACTGAGATAGAATTTACCAAGAACAGTTAACCGGAAAACTTAAATGTCTTGGCATTTTTCTCTGGAAAAGTAATTAGCAAATCAAACAGAACATTATGGACAAAGATGATTAATAAAGGGAATGTTGAATAGCAAAGTATGGAAGCTCTGATGCTCCGTGGAATAGGTAAATCATTAAATAATGCACATGGCCAGCTGGAGTCCCCCTTGCCCCTCACTGCCCTCTCTCAGAGGCCCCGAGGGCTGGCAAGCACAGCATCTCCAAGCAGTGGAGAGCCCAGGGAGGAACTCCGGCCTCAAGGCCCGGCAGGGCAGGCTCCGGCAGCTGACAGCTGCTTTCACAGTGCAGGAGGCAGACTCAAAGCCTGTCCCCGCCACGGAGCCGGGTCCCTGTGATGCCACCAGTCCCTTCCTCCATGGGAGCTGCCAAGGAAGAGAAGCCTGCTGTCATGTCCCTGGGGCAAGAAGCAGCCCGCCCATGGCACTCCCTCCCTACATACCCTCTCTCCTGCTTTGTAGAAACCGAGACCAAGGCTTGCCTGAAGCTGCCCACCACCGGCACCGCCGGGCCACACCAAGCCTCACATGTGAGCGTGGCTGCCAGTCCCCAGAGAGGCGCAGTGGTCTAGAACCTGGGAGCCCCGACAATCGGATGCCGCCCGAGGTTTTGCTGCCCATGCCGGGCGTTTGTTGTCAGCCCTCTGCACAGGCACACGTGCGGCCTGCGGCCCTCTGGCCCTCTGGCCCTCTGGCCCTCTGGAGCCCTGTGGGATCTTGTTCGAGATTTCTGAGTAGGCGGTGGTCTGGGGGAGCCTGTGAAATCTGACAGGTCTAGTGGCAGGTGTGATGGGGGATGCGGTAGGGAACGTGTCCACCTCACCTCCCACAGGTGGTCAAAGGCCAGAGCAGCCCTGGCACCGAAGCCGCACCCCTTGGGAAGCGCTGAGGGAGAGCCTCCCTGTTTCTTCCAGCTTCTGGGCTCCTGGTGCTCCTTGGCCGGCGGCTCTGTCACTCGGGCCTCGGACCCTCCTTCACATGACCTTCTCCTCTTCTCTGGGCTTCTCCTCTGTGTGTCTCCTGTAAGAACACTTGCCATTGGGTTTCGGGCCACTGGATAGTCCCGAGCAATCTCATCTCTAGATCCTTAATGCAATTACACCTACAAAGACCCTCTTTCCTGATAGGTCTCACTCACCCGTCGTAGGGGCGAGGACCTAGACCTATCTTTGGGCAGCCACGCTTTAACCTGTGACAAGTCACTACATCAAACCTTCCAAGTCTGGACGCTGACTGTGAGGCCCGCGGGACCTGGCCCCATCGGCCTCTGCACCTGTGACTCCCTCCGCCCCAGGGCCCTGCTGTCTCTCTCCTGCACCGGGTTCCCTCCTGCCTAGGTTTGGCGGGGCTGGTGCCTCTGTCCTGGCCGCTCCATCCCCCGAGCCCCACATGGCTTTCTCCAGCACTTTCTGCAGGTTCCATCAACCCTCTGTAAGTCAGTGAGGCCTTCCCTGGCGACCTTGTCTGTCCTCGTGACCCTCTCACGGACACTTCCTTCCTCTCTCCTGCTTTATCTTCCCCCAGCACTTATCACCACTGAACATCCACACGCCTGGCTCCTTTATCTGGTTCACTGTCTGTCCCCTCTACCAGAAGGCAGAGATGTGTTTGTGCCCTGCTGTGCCCTGGCAGCCAGAACAATGCCGGGTGCTAGCTGATCTTGGTTGAATGAATGCTGGGGGTCTTCAGCAAACAACTTCCTCCAAGTCTTCTACCTCCCTTTTCTCAGCTTCGAAGGAAGGAGGATGATTTCAATGCGAAGTTATTAAAACTGGGCTGTAGGAACCTTAGGGTTTCCACAGACATTAGAGTACCTTTGCCAAGCAAGAGACCTGGAGAAACTCTCTTACTGATTCTATATGTCAGACATGTGAAAGCTCTGGGTAAGATTTTTTTGTCTTGAGAAAAAAAAATTTATCACTGATTTAAAAAATTATTCTGAAAACTACTAGATATAATTTCTCTCTTTTCCTTTTTTTTAAATCCTCACCCCAGGGCATGCTTATTGATTTTAGAGAGTGAGGGGAAGGGAGGGGGAGAGAGACAGAGAGAAACATCGATGTGAGAAACATCTAATTCATCTCATGCATCCCCACCAGGGACCGAACCCACAACCCAGGCGTGTGCCCTGAGCAGGAATCGAACCCACGAACTTTCAGTTTACAGGGGTAGGATGCTCCAAGCAGTTGAGCCACACTGGCTGGGGCAGAAAACTGTTGGATATGATATCCATGCGTTTAGAAATCTAAACTGCAACGGTAGTAGGTTCTCAAAGATTAGGCCTGGGAAGATTCCAGGGAAGACCTGCTTCCTGTTTCCTGGCCCCTAAAATGCCGTTTGATGACTGTCCTTATCTTTCCCAGGTGACGCCTGCCCGAGGGTGCAGCCTCCTCAGCCCGGCCTCCCTTGCCCACAGCCGGGCTCCGCCCCAAGTGGTAGGCAGCCAGGTGTGAGGTGGGTGTGCCAGGAAAGCCTCTTTCTTCCCTGTGACTTGTCTTCAGCGTCAGGTTTTCTCTCCTGTAAGACTAACTTCTTTAGATACGTCATGTTCTTTAAACTTTTCTTTTAAACCTCTCTCTTCCCTCTCCAGCGGGTAGCAAGATGTTTGGCTAAGCTTCTTCCTGGCAGAGGTTCTCAGACCCTCGGGGGGTGGGGGCAGATTCTGGGAAGTAAGGTGGGGGGTGGGGAGTGGTGGGATGGCATGGGGGTAGGATGGAATCCAGAGTCAGCTCAGGAACCCAAAGCCTGAGCACCGTCCCTTGGGGCCTGTGGCCTCTGGGAGTGATTGCTACCCCAGCTGGACGAGTTTCTGTTTTCTGCTCGGACTCCTGGCATCCAGTCCAGGCCAGTAGCAGAGGGTTGTTTGGATTCTGACGCAGGAACTGGGTCAAGAAGATGGAGGAGCTGTCAGCCCCGAGCTGAGTGAGGACATGGCACTGCCAGCCGGTCCCACACTCCCGGCCACCAGGGGGGCCAGGGAAATGCATCCCTCTTGGGCAGTCCTGCCAGCCACAGTTAGACACCTGGCCTCGTGCCCAGTCGAGGGCATGCACCTTTGTCACCTTAATTGTCTCGGCCACCCAAGTCAAGCAAATGAGGTTTGGGCACTTTAAAATCAGATTTGGGTGCAGACCAAACCGTGAGAGTGCTGGGATTGGAGACAGAGGCCAAAGGGGCTTTGAGCCTTCTCTGCAATGTCTTAATTTTTCTTTTGCAAGAAAATGTATTGATGGATTACTTGGTTAATAATAACAATACATACATACATACATACATATATATATATATATATATATATTTAAGGATCAGACTTAAAGAACTTACTGTAAAATATCAACTGTCTTATAAGAGACTCTAAACATGTTTCTTTTCAGAGATGGAGGTGGGGATTGCCTGGTTCCACAGTGCTGTCAACTTGCTGAATGGTTTGATATCAGATCTGGCTTCTAGGGCCTCCGTGGCCCCCTCCCTACCACAAGCAGATGGGCCTGAGAGTCTCCCAGGTCCTTCTGGTCTAACATCAGGAAATCAGAAGCTTCGCTGTGTGAGAGAGCAAACAGCCCCTCTGTCCAGGCTCCCCTGGGCCTTCTCGGTGGTGCTCTCCGAGATGCCAGCCCGCAGAAGCCTGGCCTGTCGGCTGCAGAGTCGTTCCAGGGCCACGGGCTGGTGGCAGGCATACCCCTGCGGCTCTTTGGGCAGAGGAGCTGAGCTGTTTTCCTGAGGACAGTTATGACAGATCCCAGAAACCCTCAGGTCCCCCAACCTCGGGGCAGACAGAGTGATGTGACATCGATGGTGACATCGTGGCAGGTTAGTCGTGTCCCTCTCTGAGTCTGGGATTTAACAGTTCTGACCTGCCTGTGTCATTGACAGAGATGGTCTGGTTAGGGACACTGCCCTTGTGACCCTGCAACCCCCCCACCCATCACTATGACAACAGCTCAATAGGGTCCCAAGGGCCTAAGAATCCTGCTTCCACTGAGATTGGGGTTGGCTGAGGTCAGACAAAGAGGGATTAATAGAGCCCTGTTCTCATTAAAGCACAAAGCGCCATTATTACAAGTTGCAGCCGCCCCACCAGGAGATGCACAGGCTTTCAAGGCCCTGAGAGCCCAGTACCCCACAGGGAGCAGCTCCAGCCTGCGCCTCAGAGTCACCCTGAGCCCAGATCGGAGGCCAGGCAGCGAACGCGCAAAGAGCCAGAATGCCCGACAGAGGGCTGCGTGAAGCAAGGCACAGCCAAACAATAGCACGGACTGCAGCCATTCAAATGACAGTGCTAATTATTTCCATTCAAGTCCCCACAATGCACAGAACTGGGTCGCAAAAACTGTCAACAAGATGCTGTCTTTGTGTAAAAAAAAAGGAAGTCATATACATATGTACACACAATAAAAATATAGGAGAAAATATTTCAAAATGTTAACAGTGATTATCTTTGGAAAGCGTGATCATCTGTAATTTCTTTTGGTTTACTCATATTTTCCATAATAAGCATATATTTCTTTTATATTTCTGGAGACTTTCATTTTCTTAAAAATTGGTACTGAGAATTAGGGGGCGGGCACCCTTGCCCTCTGTAGTCACCCTGCAGCTAACGAAAGCCAGGAGGAGGCATCGTTGTGGGGAGTCGGGGCTTCTTTCTAACTAATATTTTATGAATTCAACAACAAATACTTCTAAAAACTTGTTTCCTCTTAGTCAGCCAGTGTTTAAGGAAATCATTCTAAACAACAGTGCATAGTCTCATGCCTTCTTACAACAGAATACAAGGAAAAGAATCGATCATTAGCTTTGTCATTCTGAAGGGCCCACATTTACTGTATTAGATACAAGGCTGACCTTCAGGGCTAGTGGATGAGAAGAAGTGTTTGTGATTCACTAAATACCTTCAGATTGCTTCATTTACTGAGTATTTGGAGTGTGAAGTTGATCCCCAGGGCAATTGGAGCTCCAGAAGAACTTGGAGAAGGGGACGGAACTGCTCCCGCTGGCGTCTGCGGAAGACAGCTACTGCAAGGACCATGCCCTGTGCGGCCGCGCCGCGGGCCGGAGGAGCCGCGGGTCTGGAAGCGGGAAGGGAAGCAAACTCTGCTGTGAGGAGACAGACTATGGGGACGGTGTGTGTCTGCTCTCTCCAGCTGATGAGCCCAGACACACTCTCCCTTTAAGAGGAGCCACAGAAGAAATCTATTTCCGGCCTCCGTGCCAGGAAAAGCAATGCCTCCTCCAAGCTGCAGATGTATGTTTATCTCACGGGCCTGCGAATCTTACAAACACCTGCCTTTTCACTCTTGGCTTTGGCCACTAGGAAGCCCCGTGTATGTGGTGCTTCCATGCACGGACTTGACTTTGGCTCCCTCTCAGATACATACTCTGCTTTCACCTAGAATTCCTTATATATGTGATCGTTTATATTATGTGAATTTTCCTAAGTAGCATCAAATCATTTTTGGATTGAAGTGGAGTATAATAAAAGAATGATTTAAAAAGCTCAGCTTGAAAAACGAAAAAAAGAATCAACTGCTGTTTTGGTATGAGCATAGTTCTCTATGTTAAGTATTTCTCTAAAAAACTGGGAAGGCTATAATGCCAAAAGCATAAACTGCCAAAGAAATACTTAGGTAAGTTGGATTTCATAAAAATTTAAAACTTTCGTGCTTCAAAGGCCACTATCAAGAAAGTGAAACTGCTCACGGGACGGGAAAAAATACCTGCCAGTCACCTGTCTGATAAGGGACTTGCATCTAGAATACATAGGGACCTCTCAGCACTCAACAATTAAAAGCTAAATAACCTAATTTAAAAAAGGGCGAAAGATTTAAGTAGACATTTCCCCGAAGAAGATATACAAATGGCTAATAAGAACACGAAAGGATGTTCAGTATCATTAGCCATCAGGGAAATGCAAATGGAAAGCACAATGAGATAGCTCTTCCTATTCATGAGGACGGCTCTAATTGAAAAGACAGATATTCAAAACGGAGGGGAGATGTGGAGAACTCCGAACCTGTTCACACAGCACTGCTGGGAAGGTAAAACACGGCATCTGCTTTGAAAAACAGTCTGGCAGGTCCCCCAAAAGTTAACATAGGATTACCATTTGATCCAGCAGTTTTACTTGTAGGTATATACTTAAGAGAAAAAAAAAATATGTCTACACAAAAATCTGTGCATGAATATTCATAACAACACTCTTCAAAGTAGCCAAAGGTAGAAAACCCAAACGTCCACCAATGAATGAATGGACAAACAGACTGTGGTCTAATCATACAGTGGAATTTTTCAGCTGTAAAAAGGAATTGAAGTACTGATACATGCTACATGATGAACCTTGAAAACATCAGACTGGGTGAAAGAAGCCAGTAACAAAAAGCCATATATTTTATTGTTCCACGTATATGAAATGTCCAGAAAGGGCAAATTTGGAAAGGCAGAAAATGGATTAATGATTGCTTAGGGATAGAGGGGGTGGGGGGAACAGAATGTCCCAGCTAAGGGGTGAGGGGTTTTCTAGGTAAAAAAAAAATGTTGTTACGTAGACTGTGGAGGTGGATGAACAACTCTGTGGACATAATAAAAACCATGGAATTGTGTACCTTCAATAGGGGAATTGTGCACTATGTGGAAAAGCTGTTGAAAAAACCCCTGCAAAGTCCTATGCTTGGCCCCCTCATTGACTGACTGTTTCTGGGAACGCAGTTCTGGCCGGCAGCTCCGAGGTGGGTTCTGAGTCCTGCCCAGCTGCTTCCCAGCTCTGCACCCCCCCAGACAAATCGCTTCGTCTCCCTAAAATGGGGACTGGGATACGTGATGTACAGTGGGCTTGCACTGGGCCCAAGGGTGCCAGCACCCAGAGGAATCAAATCCACTGCTCCCCAGAGGCCTCCACGGCCCACGCCCTCCGAATGGGACAAAATTCCAAAATGAATGGGACTTGCAGATTCTTTCTATGGGAATTAACTACTGCTGGCCTTGTTGATGTTCAAATATTTAAATTAGAATTCATCAGACCTACTGGTCTGAGAAACTCCGAGAAGGTGCTGGAAGGCAACCGAGTAACTGGGGCCACTCCTTCCATTTCTGTTCCCAGGGAGCCTGGACCAGAGTGAGGCTGGGCCTTAGTGTCTCTGGGATGGTCTGAGAGGCGGCTGCCTGCGCCTCAGTGGTCACTTTAACGGCTTGACCCTTGGCTGAAGAATCAATAGATTTTTGGTCAACACCCTGCACCCCACCTCTCCCAGCCCCTGTATAAGCCACCCCACTTTTAAACAATCCCCAGGGACAGCCTGTGTCTGAAATTCTTAGTCAGAAGATCACAGAAAGTCAGCACCTGGCTCCCTTGTGCCCAAGACCAGGAGACCGAGGCACAGAGATGGGCGGGCAGGGCCGCAGCGGCCCCTGCAGCCCAGTTCTCTGCCAGGCTCCAGAGCATTTGACGGCCGTGCCGGTGCGCTGCACTCGGCTCCCAGTTCCCCTGCGCTCCCTTGCTTATCCCTGCACGGCGAGGTAGGTAGGATTTC
The DNA here is from genome assembly GCA_004026765.1 of Micronycteris hirsuta. NCBI lineage: Eukaryota > Metazoa > Chordata > Mammalia > Chiroptera > Phyllostomidae > Micronycteris > Micronycteris hirsuta. Next base: position 20,382 of record PVJI01008552.1, read on the forward strand.
CCATTTTCACAGAGGAAAACAGACTCGCCCCAGGTCACTCAGGGAGAAGGAAGCTGGGATTCAAACCCCGCCGGTCCAATGCCAAAGCCCACGCTCTTTCTCCTGGAGGGTCCCCCAAGTGCTCCATCTCAGAGGTCAAGCAAGTCACAGAGGAGAAGGGTCTTCTCCACCCCCACGCCCCAGCAGGAACTCTCCTCCAGACTCTGGAGTTTCAGGACATCCTCAGGCCTCACCTCGCTGTGCTGCCTCCCTCCCGGTCCTCCTGACCACACTCATTTCTCCCTGAAATTCTGGATTCTCCACAGCCCAGGATCCTTGGGTCTGACCTTCTCTAAACTTGAGCTTGGGAGCTTCCGTTTCAACTTTCCTGTGAGAAAAAGAGAATTACGGATGTTCCTGATTCTAAGCCTTGAGTATCTCTCTCAGGATGCCTCTTGTTGCCAAGGAAAATGAAACAGATGTCTTGGCAACTGCTTCAAACGTTTCCTGCCAAACCAGGGGAGAGCTTGTCTTCAGTTTAGATGCAGCCGAGAAAGACAAGTCCCAGCTCCTGGGTTCTCAGGAAACAGGGACACACACCGACGGGCTCCTCCAGCCTGGGCAGCCCGCACTCCCAGCAGCCTCCCTTGCCAGGATTGCAACACCAGCTGCAGAAGGAGGCTGCCCCCTCCCTTCACCCAGTTCACGCCTTCCACCCCCCACGGCCTCAGGAGGCTGCGGGCTGAACGGAGGTGGTGAAAGTGGGCATTCGTCTTGCTCCTAATCTCAGGGGAAAGCTTGCAGTCCTTCACCAAGCACCCCTTGACTCTTGCTGGCTCCTCTCCCCACTCTTTCGAGGGTGTCTGGCTGCCCGCCCTTGCTCATCCTGTTGCCCGACGGAAGCCACTCTCCAGTCTGCCACATCCCCAGTCCCCACCCTTCCCTCAGAGTCCCAGCTGAGTTCCCCGTCCTTTTCGGGATTTTTGAGGCTCTTCTGGGGTCTCAGTCATGAGGCGTCCACTAGGCAGGCAGCGTCTCCCCTGCCTGGCCCTCATCCTCTGTCCTGAGCATAAAAAGGGAAGGGACAAACTTCATAAATGCTGAGGTCTTGAAAAGCAACTGGTTTTCAGGAGCCTGAGAGGTTAGGCTTGCTGAGAAGAGCCATGTCTGAGCCTGCCTGGCCACAAGGAAAACGAATCACCGGTCCTTGCTGGCCTGATTGGCAGGAGCCCAGAAAGGCCTGATGGCCACTCGAGAGACACGGGTGTTCCTGGGCACCTGGCTCCATGGCAGGTGGAGCCTTGGACGTGGCATGGGAACCCCTAACGGTGGACGGGAACTTTCGCCTCCTTCCCTCATAGCTGGAGGGGAATCCTGTAAGTGCCCACCTGGATGCCCCTGCCTCTGAGGCCAGGCACCTCTGTGAAGATGAGGACTTGAGCCTCAGGAAAGTGGGTTTAGAGCATAAATCCAGAGACGGAAGCCAGATGAGCGCTGGACTGGGAACTCCTTTGGCCGATGTGAGGTCATATCCTCACGGGAACCCTCCGCGTCTCTCTGAGACCAGGCCAGAGACCACCGGGGACCTGCAGCCACAACGGACACCAAACAACTCCCAGGAGAACTGGACAAAGCTTCATGGCCTCGGGATACCTACGGTCTCCCCTCAGGAATGACGGGTCCAGGGAGCCCAGGACAAACGAGACTACAGAATTCTGAGAAACATAATAACAACGACATATGTTCTACAAACCATATATATTTAAAAATATCACCTGGACCTTGATAACCTCTGTAGAGAAACACTTTTAAGTTACAGCCAGTACAAATTCTACGGATTCCCATCCTCAGACCATAGTATCGTCAGACTGGAAATAAATTACAAAGGGACGGAACAGTAACAGTGCAAACCCTTGGAAACGAAGACAAACACACCGGCACCACTAGTATTTAAAGTGGTCGTTCAGTTTTAAGCAGGAAATGAAAGCGACACATTCAGACTTTGTAAAGATGAATGGAAACGAGAACATACATGATAAAATCTATGGGAGGTGGCCGAAAAGGAGAAATGGGTAATAAAGTTAAAATATAAATTAATTAATCAGATGGAAGAACAAATAGTCAAATAGATCTTTAAAACCCCAAACTGGATCTTTGAAAAGACAAATAGAATAAGTTTCTGACAAATGTAACCAATTAAAAAAAAGAGAGACGACCCCCTCTAGGAATGGAGATGAGACTGTAACCACAGCGACGAAGGCAGTTGTTTTTAAAGGTGTTAAGAGGACACAGACGGTAAGGCCTTATGTGTAGGTGAGAGGGGATGAAGCACCCCGTGGGGATCTCCCGGGGTGTGGTCGCACAGCACACGCACTTCCGTGTGACCTTGTGACAACACAACACCTGCCCCTCTCTGTCCAGAGCCTGTGCCGGATGAGACTGTCCTGGGAGAGAGAGGCCGGGCCCTGCCCCACACCAGGACCCTGACCTGCCCCTCCACGGGGCCCTGGGAGCAGTCTCGGCCCTCTGCCCCAGGGGGACAGTGCTCCCTTGATCCCAGCAGGCAGAGTTCCATGCACTTTCCAGCCCTCAGGGAGAGCTGGGGGAAACCATCAGCAGGAGGGAGACTTCAAAGCCTGCTCCTGGGGTCCACGTGGACCCCCAATCTCCTCCTGGGAAGGCTCATTCTCTTGAAGGCCATTGAAGCCCAAGCCTCTGGAGCTTGGTGAGGGCTTTGGGAGCGCCGTGGGTGTATTTTCCTGAGACCAAGGCCCCTCAGCTTGATTCCAGGAGGGGAGAGAGAAGGGAAGACCAGGCTGTGCTGCTCTGCCCGGTTGCTCAGGCAGCTCACCCACTCCGAAAGGCACTGAGCTACCTTGTGATGAGTCCTCTCCAGCTGCCTGTCAGGACAACACAGGGCTTCTGCAGACGGACAGAGAAAAGATGGAAATCTCACAGGGGGAAAGATGACCTCGCGATGAAGCAAGGCCAGTCAGTGCCTGGGGCTCCCAGACCTGCTGGGGATTTTGACCCCTCACTTCCCCAGAGGACTCTGGGCAGGTCCTCCTCTTCATAGGGTGCTCCTCACCCCATGGCTTTTACCCACGTCTTGCCCATCTGTTGGACCAGAAACCCCTTCCACCCTCGGCAGGAGCCCAAGGCACCCCGGAGGCTGTGGGGATTTATCGAAGGTGGGCGAGGCCTGAGGAGGCAGGCTGACCTCTCAGAGCAGTGAGCAGCTTCAGGATTAAGAGCCTCCTCCTTGTGGTTCCTTTAAAAAAAAACAAAAACAAAAACCAAAAAACACTTTATATTAACAAAATTGAAGAGAAAGTGCAGGGGGTTCTGCTGGCCCCCCCACACGCACAGCCCCCTCCATTAGCAACAGCCCCCACCAAAGAGCACATCTGTGAAAACTGATGAACCTACGTGACAGATCCTCACCCAGAGTCCATCGTCCGCTTAGGGTTCACACTCAGTGGTGCGCAGTCTATGGGTTTGCACAGACATACCGTGACACCGTGGTATTGTGCACAGTATTTTTACAGCCTTAAACACCCTCCATGCTTCACCCGCTCATCTCTCCATCCCCCAATCCCTGGCAAGCAGTGATCTTCTTCCTGTCTCCGTAGATTTGTCTCCAGAATGTCATCTATTTGAAAGCAGGCAGTGTGTAGCCTTTTCAGATGGGCTTCTTTCACTTAGCGATACGCATTTCAAGTTCCTCCACGTCTTTTCGTGGCATGACTGCTCCTTTCTTTTGGGACCGGACAATATTCCGTTGTCTGAGGGACCGCCACTTACATACCCACTCGCTCCCTGCAGGACAACCTGATCGCTTCCAAGTTCTGAGAATTAGGAATAAAGCTGCTACAGAAATCCACATGCAGGCTTTTCTGCGAACAGAAGTGTCAATTTGTTCGGGTAATTTCCTGAAAAGGGCACATCGCCGGGCCCGACGGTGGTGAGATGCCGGGCGGTTCTGTGCTGTGGTTCCTTTTTCGGCACCTTCGCGGAGGCTCACTTTGTGTACAGACCTTCCCCATTTTAAGTGTACAGTCAGCAAGTTTTGTTTCTAGTCGCGCTCACATTTCAGAATATTTCTGTCACCCAGAAAGTTTCCTCCTGTCCTCTTGCCGTCCCTCTCCCCTTCCTCCGGCCCAGCCCCGGCCCCTGGCAACTACTGATCTGTTTTCTGCCTCTATCGTTTCATCATTTCTAGAATTTCATATAAATGGAATCAGACAGTACAGGGCTTGGGGGGGGTGCCTGGCTTCTATCACTCAGACGGTTTTTGAGATCCATCTTTGCCATTATAGCTCTTGATGTTTTCCTTTGGTTGCCGAGTAATAATGAACTGTATGGAGGTACCTGTTTGTTTATCTGCTGACCACTGATGGAGATTTGGGTGCTTTCCTTTGGTTGTGGGCTGGGGCTGTCATGAAAACGTTGCTATGAACATTTGCATATACATAAATCTTTGTGGGTGAGGTTTCTTTTCCAAGGAGAATGCAGGAATGCGCCCCACCCCCACCCTGCCAGCCACGATCCCCAGTCTTGCCTGGAGCAAACAGAGAGATGATGAGGAAGCTAGGGGAGGCCCAAGAGCCAGAGAAGAAGTGGCGAGGCCCCTCCATACCCACTCCCAGCAAGGCCACCAGGCTGTCAGGACTGCCAGGAACCTTTGCACTTGACCTTCCCTTCTCAGCTCCACCCAGCCAGTCACTGAACAAAAGGTCAGGGGCTGAGAGAGAGAAGCATGTGTTTATTTGCTCGTCTCCACGTCTCCATGGGGCTGGGAAAGCTGTGCTCGGTGTGCAGTGTGGGGTGTCCTGGTCTGGGCTCCCTGCTGCCCCAGCCCCACCAGTGTTAGTGGTGGTCCTCCCCGGAACCACGTCTGTTCCAGAGGCTCATTTCCAGCACGTCCCCTCTACCCTCCCTCCTGTAGACCTCCGTGGCCCATCCAGAACCGGAGCCGGGTCGCATCCTAGAGCCCCCAGACTCCAGGCAGTACAGCTGCTGTCTCATCTGCCTATCTCTCAGGCAGACCATCAGGAGCAGCAGAAAGAGCCAGGGCCCCTCTGTGCATCTTCGCTGGTTTCACACATGAGCTCTCCCACGATCCCCACCCCACAAGAGCGGCTGTGTCATCTCACGTGGCAGATGAACAGGGGTGGCTCAGACAAGCCAAGTGGCGGCAGGCAGTGGCACAGCCCCTCCTCTCGCCCGCACCCCTCCTCCGCACAGCCAGCGCCACTGGCTTCTCTTGCAACCCAGAGGTCTGGTTCTCAGTCCTAGCTGAAGAGCGGGAGCGTCTGAACCATGGAATTCCTTCCAGCACAGAAAACAACGGAGTGACGACCCAACAGAATTTGAACTATTCACATATAATGAAGCAGGTACAACTATTATCCCCATTTTACTGGTGAGGAGACTGAGGCACAGAGACAGTAAGTGGCCGAGGGCCACACAGCTCGGAGGCCAGAGAGCCAGCAGCTGGCCCACACTTCTAGCCACTGCACTCGGTGGCCTGTGGATTTTTCTGTTTTTTTATCTGGTCATTAATTTTAACGATTTTATTGAGATATAATTTAATGGCCTAATTCAATTTAAAGTGTACCTATTTTAAGTGTACAATTCAATGGCGTCAGTAAAGTCACAGAATGGTGCGGACATTGCCACAGGCCAATTTTGGACATTTCCATCCCCTGCCGAAAAGCTCATTTGTGTCCACTTGCGATCTCTGTCTGGGTCTCCAGCCCGAGGCAGCCACTGGTCTGCTTTCTGACGGCAGATCTGCGTCTTCTGAAAATGTCACACAGATGGAACCACACAATAAGCGGCCCTTTGAGTCAGACTTCTTCATGCAGCGCAGTGCTTCTGAGGTCGATCCACGTGGTGGTGTGTGACTCATCCTTTTTGGTCATCGACCACCGCCCCGTTGCGGGGCCACCCCGTGTTCAGTCTGTGCCTTCGCCAGCGGGTGGACATTCGGGTGTCTCCACTTTGCGGCCCTGATGAGTGAGGCTGCTGTGAGCATTTGTGTGCAAGTCCTGGTGTGTACATGTTTCTCCTTCTCTCTGGGCAGGTTTCCAGGAGTGGAATTGCTGGGTGGTATGGTAAATTTATGTTTAACTTTTTTTTTTTTAAAGATTTTATTTATTTATTTTCAGAGAGAGGAGAAGGGAGGGGAGACAGAGCAATGAATGGTTGCCTCTCACATGGCCCTCACTGGGGACCTGGCCCGCAACCCAGGCATGTGCCCTGACTGGGAATCGAACCGGGACCCTCTGGTTCCCAGCCCGCGCTCAATCCGCTGAGCCACACCAGCCAGGCTATGTTTAACTTTTTAAAAAACTGCCAAATTTCCCCCCCGCAAGGTGCTGCGAACAGTCCATTCCCATGGCCATGGACGTTGCGCTCTCTGAGGCCAGGTCCCTGTCCCAGCGCCACCTGCACAACCAGACAAAGCCTGCTTGGAGGCTGAGACTGTCTGGGCAGGACAAGGCGGCCCCCGGCGGCCCTGGGTCGAGCTCAGCCTCTCCGCTGCTCCCGATGGTTTGTCTGAGAAACACGTGGACACACAAGCAAGTAAAATACAACCAGAGACATTGAAATGAAGAACGAACTGACAGTAACCAGAGGGGAGGGGGGAAGGGATAATGGGGGGAACGGGGGAAGGGTTTCAGGAATGTGTATAAAGGACACATGGACAAAACCAAAGGGAGTGGGATCAAGGGTGGGGAGTGGGGATGGCTGGGGTTGGGGGAAATGGTGGGGGGAAAATAAAGACAACTGTACTTGAACAACAATAAAATATCCTGAAAAAAAAAAAAAAGGAACACGTGGAGGAAGACATCAACCAACCTGCTTTCTAATTGAAAAAAAAAAAACACTCTCTGGGACTCAGAGAGCTTCTTAGGGGGATCAGCAAGGTGGCCATTCGACCAAAAGGAAGAACAGAAACACACACACACGCGCGCGCATGCATGCATGTGCACACACACGGACGAGTCACAGCATGCAGAGCAACGTGAGAAAGTGGAGGGAGACACCCTCGGGTGCCCAGGGAGTCAGCCGGCAGCTCCCACGCTCTTCAGAGGCCCTGAGAGAGGATGAGGGGAGACGGTGGGAGGGCGGCCCCCAGACCAGCAGCCTGGGACAGCCGTCCAGCCATTCCCATGCTGGGGCTCCGAGCTGGAGGCACTGTGGCCCCACCAGGGAAGGCCCTCTGCAGACCCTCTGGGACGGAAGAAAGCCCCCGTCAGCCAGGACGGCTCTGATGCACTTTTTTGAGGGACTACATTTCTGGCAGCAGCTGCAAATGAGAGAACTCTAACCCAGCACACCATGGGTGTGCAGCGAAGGCCCTTTCCTCCCAGCTCTCTCCCGACACGTCCTCTCCGCAGACCGGGTATGGAGAGGACAGGGTGCTGCTGGAACGCTCAGAGCCCACAGGCATAGCCCAGAGGCCGCAGCTTGGACACTGCCTGCCACAGGTACTCCTGAAAGCCAGTCACCCGGGACAGCGGGTACTTAGACCCACTGGGCCTGCCACTGGCCGGCGGGGAGGGGGATATAGTGGCCCAGAGGTGATCCGGCCACACTGTGGCCACGTGGGGAAGGTCCTGGGGAACCACAAGTCACACACGACTGTGTCTGCACCCACCATCAGTCATGAGCAATGTGCAAAGGCTGCTGCTCTCAGTGGCGGCGAGGTGATTCCAGGACCCACCAGATCTCATGAGATGACAAGGCTGCAAGATCGCCCGGAAGCAGATACAGGAGACGTGCAGGTCATTGCTCCTGCTCTCAAGTACTCCGCCTCCCGGAAGGTACCAGACCCTTAGTGACTGAACTGGTTCGCACAATGTCCCCTGGAATTTATGTCCCTGCAGGACATGTGAATGAGACCGTATTTGGAAATAGGATCTTGTAGATGTGAAATGAGGTCATACTAGGTTCAGGTGGGCCGTAATCCAATGACTGGTGTCCTTACAAGTAGAGGGAAATGTGGACACGGACACAGAGGGGACACAGAAGACCGTGTCATGACGGAGACACTCAGGGAGAGGCCGTGTGAGGACGGAGGCAGATTGGAGGGACTGCAAGGATTGCCAGCTGCCAGCTGGAAGAAGCAAAGAAGGACTCTCCAAGAGACAGAGAGTGGCCTGGCCAACACCTTGCTTTCAGAGTTCCAGTCTCCAGAGTAGGAAGGGAATAGGTTCTGTGGTATAATGCGCCCCCCACCCCTGCCATTTGTAGTACCTCATTATGGCTGCCCTTGGAAATGATTACAGTGACCAACAGCGGGGCTCAGGTTGCATGCCACACACTCTTTGTGTCGGTGGGTGTCAGAGGGGAAAGCAGAGAGGGCTGCACAGAGGAGGTGCCGTTGTTAGTTATGTCTGACGTTTGGGCAGGAGTCCCAAAGAACAGCACTGAAACGAGGGGCTCAGCCTGGCTCCTGGTAGATCCAGCTTCAATGGCTCTAGCTTTTTCATCTTTGCATCCTCCATCATGCTTAGAACGGGTACTGCACCCAGGAATTGTTCCCTGCCAGCGCTGGCCTGATTTTTTTCTGTGTCCTTGGAGCCCCAGAGTGGTGCCTGCTACAGAGTTCTCAATCCCTCTGCGGCGCACCTTATTGTTCATGAACTTGTCTTGCTCCTAATGGCTTGTGTTCACTCACTCACCGACCTGTGATTGATGCCCAGGATGATGGGGAGCTTTTAGGCCAAAAGGGCCAATCTGCATTTTCCCTGCTTTCCTGTGCCTCACCCCACCCAGCTCCCCATGTTCAACATGTACTGCCTGCACACAGTAGGTGTCACTAAATGCTTCATGTTGTGGGATGAACTCTGCATGTCAGATGACCTGGCTGGCCACCTGGGTAGGAAGGAGCTAACTCGGCTTTACTGAAAAAGCGGTTTTGAGGCTCCTGAGTGGGCAGAGGAGCCTCAGCACATCTGGACGGTGCCAGCAAGGCCACCCGCTCCAGGAGCTGCGGCTCTACCCTGAGTGCGGCCTGCACAATGAGATGCTCTCCCGGGTGGCCAGAGCCACGGAAAGCAAGGGCCAGTGGCCAGTCATGAGGAGAGAGACCAGCGTCTGCACGCCAAGCTGGGCTCACCGCGTAGCACACCTGCGTCCCCATCTCCGTGTTGTGCCTAGTGTGGCACCTGGAAATCAATGGCCAGTGTCTGGGCTGGAGGAGGCTCGGCTCGGCTGAAGTTGGCAGTGCCTCTGACCACCCACCAGCGTGCCACCTCCCGTGAGCACCCAGAGTGTTCTGGGCAGGGGTCCCTCTGTGATGAACTAGTGTGACCAGCTCGAGGGAACTCCTTCAGGCACAAACAGGGTGTCAGTTCCCTGGGCCCCTCACAGAAGCCCAAGGAAGTCTCTTTACTCAGCACTGAGGGGAGAGGGGACGTCACACAGCCAAGCTGGACTGGAACCTAGATCCCCCCATGCCCGTGGAGCCTCATGGCTGATTTCCCCACTGGACCCTGGTCAGCTACCCCAACCGTGAGGCCTCAGGGTGCCGAGCCGGGGTTGGTTTGGAGCGATCGGAGTTTGCCCTGAATGGCACCCCCAAGACTGGACATTAAGTGGTCAGCCACTCAAAGGTGCCGAGTGTTGACCACGAATACCCAGCAGCCATGGGAGGTGGTACCTGCCATCTAGCTAGGGCCACCATCCAGCGGACAGTAGCTCTGTTGCCCTTTTCTCTACCAGAACATGCTCAGCTGGACAGTTGGTGAGCGAGAGAACTGACCACGACTTTCCATACCAGGTTTCCCTGGAGACCGCAGGGGCGGGGACAAACCAAAGCCTGACACTGGGTCACAAATCGCTGCCCAGGGCAGACCGACACAGTGCCAAGGGGGCAGCGCAGCCCTGGGGCCACAAGCCCCCCAAGAGTGGCTGGACTTGTCTCGTCAGCGTCTGGAGAGAAGGCAGCCCCGGCACACCTGGAGGTGACCTGGGTCCCAGACGCCTTGCACTGATGGTGACGGGACAGCGGGACTCAGAGGGTGGGTGCGGGCCGGGGCAGGCGCGATGACTGGGACTTTCCAGGACTGGCCTGAGCTCCCGGCTTCCTGAGGGGAACAGTGCTGGCAGGGAACGGGACCGTCACTGACAGCACACCTGTCCACGAGGCTCGCCCTGACTCCAACACGAACACTCTGCCCCCAGGTAAACCTGTTTCCCTGCTACAGTGGCCTCTCAGCTCCACCTTGTGCGCCAGAGTGGTCCTTCTCAGGATGACCCAGCTGCTTGTCCTCAGGAGCCAAGCCCCCAGCTGGAGCTTAGCTACAAGATGCAGAGACAAAGGGTGGGAGAAGCCAGGGCTGGCTCAGACTGCCCTGCACACAGCCGCCCTGGCTCCGGGGTGCGGAGCACAGGCAGGAGTGTGGAGGCCAGGACAGCTGTGTGTATGGAAGGACAGGTGTGTGTACAGATGGACAGGTGTGTGTACGGATAGACAGTGTGTCAAAGGGCCTCCTAGACCAGTCTCTGCTCCGAGGAGACGGGAGGGAGCACTGGCGAAGGCAGGGTCCTCTTCCCAAACAGGTCCTGGCTGAGCAGTTATCGACCCCCTGACTCTCACTGGGCCTGGGCCCTGGGCCTCAGTTTACACAGTGGGATCCTCCCCTTGCCCTCACGCCACCTACCGAGCAGCAGTCGGGAGACCCTGGGTGCTGCAAGGACTTGGAGCTCACCGTTGCAAAGACGACCCCCACCAGTGCAGACAAGAGCGCCGCTAGCAAATGCTGCAACGAGCCACTGACACAGACTTTATTGCATGACTGGGGGCCACGGACTCGCCAGGAGGTCACAGACCTGCGGTGACAACCAGCTGCAGCTTGAGCATCTGCATCTGAGAAGCATGCACCTTGGCTGAGGTGACCACAGAGCACCAGGCCACCGAGGAGGCCGGGCCTCAGTGGATAGACTCACACTAGACTGGCAGCCCCCGTGGGCACCAGGCACCTTTTGGCTGCACCCTCTGCTCCCACGTCACACGTTGGTGGGAGGGGGCGCGACGGGAAGGGCAGAGAGCTGGCATGGGGTACAGTGGTGAGAACAGGGCAGGAAAGAGCCCAGGCAGAGCTGGCCAATCACCCATCACTCAACCCTTCCTGCAGTCAGCAAGCCGGTGGGCAGGGCTGGGTGGGGTGTGAAGGCCTGGCAGTGAACGGGAGCGGCACCTGGTCGTACCCGGAGCTGAGGCTTCTCAGAGCCAGCTCAGGGCCCGGAGAGATGGTGCCCTGGGAGCCGGGGTAAGGCAGAGGGGGGAGGACTCAGCTCCCAGGCCCCAGAACTGCCTGTTCCCTCTCACTGTGGCACAGGTGGAGGGTGAGTGAGACACACGATAGACCAGACGGAGCGTCCCCACCAACCACAGGCCCTGGCCCAGAGCAGGGACAGGGGCCCAGGGGCTCTGACAGCAGCAAGCACCTGGCCCAGGCCAGAGGGCCTCCCTCAGGGTCAGCTGTTGGCCCCAGTTAGGATAGGGCTGAGTCCTTGTCCAAAACCCCCTTCCCATGCCTCTGCCAGGCAAGCCAAGGGACAAGAGTGGTTGCATTTCATAAAAAACTTGTGCTTCATTAAAAACCAGGTCTGAACATGAAGAATATACCATGAAAAGGCATTCTCGGGTCCATTAAACATCACTCACTCACTGAGAATTTCCTGAGCACCCGGGTGAAGTCTAAGGCACTGGCCCTCCCCTGGGACAAGGCTCCTTCTCCCCAGGAAGGCGGCTCCCACTGTCAAAGGCCGATGAGCAAGTCCAGACCCGGAGGGCAGGGAAGGCCTGGCGGCATCCGCCACCGGACAGTCCAGGCCTCGAAGCAGCAGCCGGAGAGCACCCTGCCCAAGTCCGCTCTGAGCAGGGGCGACCTGCCAGGCCGGGCCGAGCTCTGCAGGATGCAGTGATCGCTCTGTTCAGCTCGGCGCTGGCTTCACGGCCGGAGGCCCAAGGGGGCCCCGGTCTGTCCGGCCAGGTCTTCCCTGGGAAGGGAGAGAGGTAGACCAGGTTTGTCAGGCTGCCCACCACCCAGAGGCACAGGGCTGGGCCTGACGCCTCTCAGTTGGACACAAGAGAACGCACCCGGCTTAGCACCTGGCAATCAGAAGCGACACAGGGACACCCCACCCAGCCAGGCTCCCTCAGGCACCCGCTCTGCATCCCTCTCCTGGGGAGCCCTCCCAAAGCTTACAGGCCCTGGTGCCACGCTGCCCAGAGACCCTGGTCCTCCTGGTCCCACCACAGGGCGGCAGACTCTCCCTCCTGGGCTGAGGTGGCAGAGCCGGTGGGTATGCGTGGGCACAGAGCTTTCCTGCCCTGAGTGAAGCCTCCCTGGCTTCCCCCAGTATGAGTCCATTCTGGGGCCCGGGCTCCTGGTTAGCGAAGTGTCCCCACATGCTCTCCCTCCACACGCAGGTGGTGGAGACAACTGGGCTCAACTCCTGTGGTGACCTTTCCTCTGCACCCTGCAGGGTTCCATGACCCCACAGGCCAGAGAAAAAGGAACACGGTAGTAGAGGGGCCCTGTACCCCGGCTTCCACCCTCCCTCCCCTGGGACGAGAGGGCCTGGCCTGCAAGGCACAGCCCACCTCACCCCGGGGAGGGGCTGCTGGCCCAGGCCAGCACAGGGGAGGGAGGGTCAGAAGAGGCTGGGGGCGGCTTGGCCAGGCGTGTCGTGGTCCCGGATGTACTGCAAGATGTCCATCTCGTCCATGGCTTGGATCTGCTGCTGCTGCTGCTGCTGCCTGGCCACGGCCTCAGGCGGGCTTGCTCTCGGGGGGACAGCTGGCTTTCTGGGTAGCGCTGGTTTAGCAGCCACAGGTGGCTTGCACTTGGGCTGGGGCTGGGGCTGGGGCTTGGTCTCAGCCCTCAGGTTCAGAATCTGGTCCAAGTCCTCTTCAACTCTAGGGAACCAGAGGGAGACGCCCTGAGCATGCCCCCCTGCAAAGGAGCAAGCTGCGGTGAGCAGAGCGCCCGCCGTCAGGGCCCCTCCTGCACCCACCTCAGAAGGAAGTTGGTCTAGGTGACAGCTCAGCTTCCAAAGTTGGACATCCTGGTTCAGCCACGTGTCTACTAATTGCCCTCTCAGTCAGGACTCCTGCCCATAGCACAGCTCTGCGGGCCACCCGGGCGTGAGACAGAGCCCACCAAGGGCTGGAGCCGGCCTCGGCCAGGGCCCACCAAGACTCCACTGTGGCCCTGGACCTAACGGCCCACCAAAGAGGGGTGGGGGACAAAACTAAAGGCCACAGCGATGTAACAGACACCAGGACCAGTTCCAGGTACCCAGTGGCAGTTAAGAAAGGAGACCACAGCTGGATTCCACCCTCTTTGCCCGAGGGAGCTTCCGCTGTCAGCTCCCCAGGGAGGAACTCCGTTCCCGGAGACCAGTCGCACAACGGAAGGCCCATGCAATCCATCCCACCACCCACCCGCCCGTTAACAGCTGTCTTGGGTTCAAGGCCACCCCAGGAGGTGCTATCCCAGAAGAGGCTGCTCCTGGCAACCTCTGCTCAGAGATGCCGGCTCCCTCCACGTGGCAGCCCTTCCTGGGGCAGGTGCCGGCTCCTGCATCCCTCAGTGGAGTCTCGGCGCCCAGGAAAAGCTCTGCGAGGGACTGAATTACCTAGCCTCACACAGGGGCCCTTGGGGAAACTGGAGCAACAGCTGAAAGCTCCCGTCAGTTCAGGATTCACAATGCCTGGCAGAGCACTGACTCAGAACAGAAGCTGGATTTGCCCCGAGGGGGTGGGGAGGTCTCACTCGGGGTACAGGTGGCTGCACGGGTCCCCCTTTCCAAGCGCTCGATTCCCATCTGGGGTCTCAAATCACGGCTAGAACAGGTCCCACCAACACAGTGAAATGCTGCGTGGTGTTCCCCCTCAAGCCACGTGTGTGCACAGAGTCCTGTTGACCACCACTGCTGCCCCCGCTGCCTGGCCACGGAGACCCTCAGACGGCAATGCCTCTGCATGCCCCCACAAGGGCGTTCTGTAGAACACAGGTCTGCGAGTGCCGGTATCAGGGGTTTAGAACCCACGATGCCAGGACAGTCCCACTGGAACTAACCCCCGCCCTCCACCCCAGTCAAGCTGAGTTCCGGAGGTGGCAGAGGCTCCCTGGGTGGGACGTGCCCCATTGGGCCCTGCCACCCCCGGAGCTGACCCCATACTCCATGACCCCCTGCCTCAGTTTCTCCCTAAACACGTAACAGCAATCCCAGCTCCTCCCAGCCTGCCAGGATGTCAGGGGCGAGGACACAGGAGAAGAGCGAGCAGATGCTGGGGGCCATGGGGAGATGTAAAGACAAGCCATCCAGTGACTCGGGCCTGGCAGGCACACGGAGAACCGTGACAGCCGGCAGCTGCTAATGAGGGTGCAAATGACGGCCTCCTGGGGCCATGGGCTCCCGCGCCTCGTAACTGTTCCTGGAAAGTGGCAGCTTGGCTTCCTGTAAATCACCAAGCATGGCCTGCATTCTGGGGGGGCACGGGGGATGCAATGGGGAGACTCACCGGGCCAAGCACTCTCAGAGCGCAGCCACAGGGGCCCCCAAAGCTGCTGCCCTGGCTGGGAGGCCGCTCTCCCAGTCTCTCCTCCTCCAAGAGCTTGGAGGCGCCTGGACGCTGGGGGAGGACAGGACGCAGGCAGGCGGCCCTGGCTCCCAACACAGTGGGGCGCTGGAGCTTTGGGCCACTTGCCTGTTCCGCACTCCATTTCCTGTAAAGCGGAGGTGACGGCACCCACCCAGGGGGCGGGCGTGAGGATTCGGTGAGGAAGGTCACGTGTGAAGAGCCCAGCAGGCCGCGGGGCCGCGGCGAGTACTCCATTAAGCAGAGGCCATCAGCTCTGCACGTGGTCTGCCCTCCACTCTCCCCATGACAGATTAGGCCTCGCTCTCCCCTCTGTACGACTTACTGCCGGGACCTGCCGGGACTGGCCGCTGTCCCGCACAGGTGCACGTGGCCAGGCTCAGCTTATGGGTTCCCCAAACTGTTTATGCCAGTTACACCTGCTCTTGCAATTAAGTCACTTAATTACTACTCACGTAAACTATTAAAATATGAGTGTGGAAGGAAAAGAAAAAGACGTAGGCACAAAGTCCTCTCTCTGGAAACTGCTAGGCTGCTGGATCCCACCTTCCCTCACTGGGTCCCATCACAGGGTCCCGCCTTCCTGGGGGCCAGACCCCCGTCTCCAGAGACCAAGGCCAGTAAGGCGCTCCCATGTTGGGACAGGTCTGTGGCTCTGTGCAGGTCACTCTCAGAGCCGGCGAAGCACTGCTGGGGACAGGTGGTACCTGAATAGATCCTCGGGGGCTTCTCTGTGGCCTGGGCGGGCAGCAGGTCCTCCACTCTCACAGGTTGCCGGCAGCAGTAAGGGGTCACCCAGGGCAACGGCCCCGCCGAGGTCAGGATCGTCAAACAACTTCAGGGCTGTGGAGAGGACAGTAGCAGCCTGGTCAGAGGAAGTCCTGGCCCGTCCTCAGTGGCCTGGGGGATGGCTTGGACCAGCCGGGCGAGAGCAACCAGGGGGCAAGGCAGAACACAGAACCCGATGAACCGGGACAGGTGAGTGTAAGGAACAGGTGCTCATCAGGGCTGGCACACCTGTCGGCCCAGCCCCACTCCACCACTCCTGCCAAGAGGGGCCGGTCAGCTGAGGGCACCCCTCAGTTCAAGCCCAGGTGGCCTTCCCAGCACTTTTAGGAGGAAACATCCTCATTAGCTCCCGGACCTGGCCCAGCTGCACCCCACGTTCCCACAAGTGCTTACTGAGCACCGACCGCTGGCCAAGGGCTGCTGCTTGCGGGGACGCAGTGCCAACTGCGCTGGCTTTTCGGGATCCGGCTTGAGTAGAGCCCCCACCCAGCACCCCTCTGCCCCCAGGAAGCCTTCCCTGCTGCCCCCCGCAGGCACCGACATCCTGCTGAGAGCCAGGCCTCCTGTAGTTGCTGGGAGATGTCCTGCCTTCTGTCGGGGACCATGAGGCTGGACAGTGCTTTACCCATCTCAGCACAGAGCCTGGCCCTCGGTGGGCGGCCACCGAGCGTTGGCCAAATTAATGGGTGACGTCAATTCCCGGCCCTGGGAGAGGCCCCGGGTGGGCGAGGAAAGGTCAAGCTCAGGGACACGTGTAGGAGTCCTAAGGACACCTGGCTTTCCCTTTTCCATCTCTGCCCAGAACCCTCCTGCGGGGTCTCCACGAGTGACCCAGAGCCCCTTGTCGCAGTCCTAACCCCAGAGTGGCAGAATGAACGCCCAGGGCGGTCAACGTCCACGCTCCTCCTGTGCCCACGCTGGTCCCACCCACACTTTTCAGAGCAACAGAGGAGCTACCGTCCCCTCCCAGGGGGCGACTGGAACACACACACGGCCTCAGGCTCTGAGAAATGAGGGGCGAGAGGAGGTTTGCTCAGCAGAACATCTCCAGGAGCCACGCCTGCATCACGTCAAAATGGGACAAGGCACAGGCTTCTACCCTGCTCACACGCAGCAGGTGCAAAGCCACTCGCAGAGGCTGGTCTGGTCGCCCAGGGGACACCTCGAGTGACGCAAACATCCAGGGCTCCACTTACGGTCCCTGGGGGGCGTGTCCTCCACGGGGCCCTGGGGGGAGAGCTTCCTGCTTGGGCAGAAGAGCCCCTCGTCAGGGTCAGCCTCCTCGTCGAAGATGGTGAGCCGGGGCGAGGGTCTGGGTCTGGGCTTCACTGCCACTTCTGGGCGTTTCTTAGGCTTCTTGGAGCTGGAGAATCACACACAAAACTCCAGGTGAGGCCCACCGCCGGGCCCAGGTGGCCTGGTCCAACCCATACAGGTGCTGGATGTGTCTCAAAGGAGCTTTCCGAGGACCTGACATCGGAGGTAGCGAGACCCTGCTCCAGCAAACGGGCCAGCCCTGTGCCCCGGGAACCGCCACTGTCTGGATGTGCCGGAGGAGGGGGCGGGTGTTTGGGCTGTGGCCAGCTGCCAGACGACCCCAGCCCTGAAGGGGCGCTCAGGCCTCAGGCCAGAGGACTGGGTCTCCTTCCAGAGGCTGCAGGGGCCGCCCAACCTCAGCGGCGTATCCTTCAGCAACCTACTCAAAACTTCAGTCCCACTAGGCAAACCCCACCTCCTTCAGGAAGCCCCTCAGCTACTTTGACCCCACCAGGCTCTGTCACCCCTAAGGTGGCTGAGGTCCTGCTCTGGGCCAGACGCAGCTGTGGGAATCCAGGAGGGGCCCGAGGGAAGAAGCTTCTGGGCAGCGGGGGTGCTCTGGCCCCGGCCCGGGAGGCATTTGCTCAGAGCTCACAGCACGTTCACGGGGCAGAGTGTGCAGATCTGCTTGGTCACTGCGAGTTATGCCCCCAGCACATAAACACATAAACTCAGGTTCAGTTTAACGAGGTGACCCGATCCCTTCTGCTGAGGCCCAAGTGAGCCATTTGAAGGTTCCTGCAAATGAGAATAAGCTTTTTACTGGAAACAGGATTTCTGGTTCGACTGCCTGCCTGGCAGGCAATTCCACTGGACGGAGGTCACCGTCTGGGCTCACGTTTGCAAAACTACGTGGCTAAACGGTGCCTAGGAGCCGGTTCTGCCCTCAAACAATGGAACAGATTAACCAGCAGCAGATAAAAATAGCAGCGGATAAAAATAGCAGCAGGATGGGCGCTGGAGGGTAAGGTGATCCCACAGCCTGGATTTGGATGCCTGGTAGGATTTCAGGCCCCCAGCTGGGATGCGGAGAAGCTACAAAAGCCAGGAAGGCACCTGTTGGAAGGTCGAGCACGCCTCCATGACCAGAGCCGGAGGCTCACCGGGCAGATGAACGAACAGTATGGAGAGGCGAGGGGTCTGCCAGAGGCCACCCAGGAGGCAGGGGACACTGTGACTAGAGCTGAGGGCAGTCTCGGTCACAACTCTGCTCCCGCCCTTCCAAGTGCCTCAGGAGCAGGAACAAGACACTTGTCCGAGGCCACATGGGAAAACAGCTCCGCCTGCTGTGCCTGGGGGAACGGGGCCCATATGGAAGGCAGAAGTGGAGAGCGGAGACGGAGCGGGGGCTGTGCCAGGAAGCCCCCGGCACCCAGTTCCCAGTTCTCCCTCTGTTCCGGGCACAAGCCAGGCAGGCTCACGCCACAGGTCACCAGGGACACGTCCCTGCCCTGGCACCAGCCACAGGCCCTGCCTGTACTACCGGGAAAGCTGAAAGCAGTCTGGACTCCATCCTGACAGCAAGTGCCTTCCAGAGCTTCAGCTGCCCCTCCTCACAGCCCTCGAGGGGCTGGGGTGGCCTGCTCTCACTGGGATGTTTTCCCCTTCGGCTTCGCTGACCTGGCAGAGCTAGTTTGGTTCTAGCGACCCAGGGAGGTGGGCACCGAAGACGGGCCGTGGCCCTCAGGGAAGGCAGCTGGGGACGCCCCAGCTGAGATCCCCAACCCAGGGGCGAGCCCGGGAAGCTGTGTGAGTCCCTGTGGAATCAAAGACCAGCCAGGTTTGGGAGCCACTGGGCCGGCGTAGGCCCCGCGGGCCCTGCCCCACTGTTGTCCCTCATTACCCTTCACCCGTCCCTGCTCCTGGGACCCACAGGGACTGTGGCAGTGAGGGGCGCAGAGCCTGGCTGGGGTCCACCACCCCCGGAAGTAGCAGGCCCCAGAACAGCTCCTGGTGAAAACAAACTCATATCCTACCCAGCACATGGACCCCGGTGGCAGGGGGTGAGAGGCTTCCCCTGGACCAGAAACCAGAGGCAGTGTGGGGAGAAGGGAACCCTCTGGAGAACAAAGGAAGTGAGAGCGGCCGGTGTGATTAATTATCTCTGGCAAAGCCACGCGGAGCCCAGCGATCCCCCTTCCCACACCTCCTTCTGGGTCTGCGCGCACAGATGAGGCCTGGGCGTCCTGCTTGGGGCTTTTCCTCTGCAACTGCATGAGCGTTCTTGTTTTTCTCCCCGGACAGGCTTTTGGCCGTTTGTTGTCTTGAATTGAAATAGAGTGAATCTAGGGCACTCTCTGTGCCCCACCCATGCCACCTGGGCCATCCTCCGTCCCCCTGACCAAGCAGCAAATATGGACCTTTGATGGCTGAACGCCCCAGGGCTCTGTCTTGGCTGGTCCCCAAACTTCAGTCTGTGGTCTAGAGCAGATGCTCAATCAACATTGAATGAAAAAAATGGATGGGTGGATGGATGGATAGATGGATGAATGGATGACGGAGGGAAGCGAGGAAAGGAAGGACAGACAGATAAACAGAGATGGACACAGGGGTGACAATACATATCTTATTCAGGCTTATTTCTTCCTTCTCCCCCAGGGAGGGGGACGGGTGTAAAGACAGCAGGGGCCCCCAGCACCACCCAGCACCGCTCTCAGACATCAGCCTGTGTCTAGAAAGCCCTCCGCTCCTTCATGCCTCCTCCAAAGCCACTCAGTCGCCTCGGTGGGTCTCTCCACCAGCCCCTCTGCTGTTCTGTGAGTAGTTCACCCCCCACGGCGACCCGGCGCTCAGGAAGCACCTGCCACACGCAAGAACCTGTGCTAGGGGAGGAGGGCACAGAGCTAAGACCTGCCACTGTCCCCAGATCCTCAGAGCGCAGCAGTCACAGATGCCAAAACCAGTCATTACCATGCAGGGCAGCATTTCCAGCACAGCTGGAGCACAGAGGAGGGCTTCCTAGAAGAGGTGACGGAGACGCGGGCAGCAAGCTAGGTGGGCTAAGGGTGGACGGGTGACTCAGGCAGGGGAACCGAAAGGCCTTCATTCCGTCGGGGAAGTCTGTGTGACTTCCCTGATGCCCCGGGGAAGCTTTGATCACCATCCCTGGAAAAATGCTCAGAGTGGCTGTGTGTGTGTGGGGGCGGGGAGGGGGGCGAGGTCAGGGAGAACACCAGAGGGCACAGTGCTCACGACTCGGACAGCTGAGGTGGTCCCCGGCGGAAGAGGTGTGTCTAGGGTGCTGCCACATTTCTGACCTCGGGCTCAGGCGCTCAGGGGCAGGCATTTCACGGGGGACACGAGTCACTCTGTTTCCAAGCCCAGTCTTTTCCCCTCACTCACAGGTCCTGTGCGCGCGGACGCAGGCTGAACGCAGGGGCTACGGTGCTGTCGTCACCACGTCTCCCTCTATGCCGTCCCCCTCGCTGTCTACCCAGCCGTTTGCAGGAAGCACTGCCCGGCTCTGCATTCTGAAGAAACGTCCAGCTTCAGCGCTCCAGCCCTGGCACAGCCCTGGGTGCTGGCTCCCGTCCTGAGCCGAGTGTGGGAAGCTTGGACTTACAGGAAGGCGTGTGTGTGTGCAGGACCCAGCCAGTCCCTCCGGCAGGGGAGAGCCCATGGGGACCCGGGGCATGGAGGGCTCCCTCCAAGCTTCGGGAAGAGGTGGGGGCATTGCAGGCGGGGTTCGAAAAAGCAGAGAGGCCTCCCCCACAGAGGGTGTGGAGTCTGTGAAGAACCTCTCACTACTCAGCACCGCCAAGGCCGCCGGCAGAGGTGTCTGGGACCCTGATTGGGGCAGGCATCTGGGGGGAAAGCTTCAGGAATAACCACCCCGACATGAAAAAGTTGCTCATTGCCTGTGAGAGCAAAAACCTACAGAAAACACAGTGTCCCCAAGCAGGAGCCGGGCGGTGCCACTTGCAGCACAGACCCTACCGACTAGCAGAGTAAGAACGGAGAAGTCTATCTATTGATCTCCAGAAACCAAATACATACGCTAAAAAAAAAAAAAAAAAAAAAGCAAATTATGCAATGGCATGTGGGACACAATCCCATTTTGACAGTAAAATAATACCCAAAAATATATACACCTTCATGGCAAAAGAACTGTTAGTTGTGTTTTCAATTTTTATATACACATCGTATATTATTCGAGTTATAATTAAAAATGTTTCTAGCAGAGTCTTTCCAGCAGAAGGCAGGACTATTATGGCAAAACTTCATCTTAGAACAGTGACGTCTCAAAAATAGAAACTTAAATATGAAAGCTATGTGGGACACGGCAAGCGACCGTGAGAGGACACCGAGTGAAAACACAGAGTATAAAAAGGCACACAGGTTAACGTCTGCAGCTACGTAGATCGCGCCAAGACAGGCGCGCACAAAACCCGCACAAATACGCGAGCGGAGTGACGGGATGGGCCGGATGAGGGCTTTTCCTATTTTTAAGCGCTTTCTACTGGTGTTGTAACACGTCTTTTTCCTAATCAAAGCCAGGTTTAAAAGACAAAGAAAAGCCCGGCTGGTCCCTGCTCCGGGCTTTGTGCAGGCGGCTCCAACCTTCCAGCAGCGCTGCAGTGGAGCAACAGCGCCCCCCCGCGGCCGCGACAGGGAGGGCCGAGGCCGGAGTCAGGTCCAGCCGGGCGCTGGGAGGTGGGGCGCGGGTGCAGCTGGGAAGGCAGGGCCGCCATCTGCAGAGGGACTGAGGGCACAGGCTGGAGAAATACTCCATCCACAGCATAAGTCGTCCACAAAGAGCATCACGTTCCCCACTCAAGGACAGGGTGGGCGGTACCGTGCAAGAAAGTCAACAGGCCCACCTGGGTGTCCCTGGAGAGGGCAGGGGAAGTCTGACTTCAAGGTGTTACAATGCCACTCACATGGCTCTGGGCAAGTCCCCACTCAACTCTGTCCTCGATGTCCCCATCTTTGAAAGGGGGGCAATCCTGGGGTCCTGCCCAGCTCTCAGACTGCTGAAAGACTGGCCTCGGGGGACCGCACAGGGAGGTGCAGCCTGCGTCCACACGCATGCAACCTGTGAGGGAGGGGGAGAACAAGGCTTGGAAACAGAGGGACTCACCTCCCCTGTGGCACCCCTGACTCTGCTCTTGGTGGCTGAGCGAATGCGGATGAGCTTCTTGGCTCCAAACATCGGCTTCCTCAGACACAGTGAGGCCGGGCCACCGTCAGCTTCCGTTTCCCAGGCCAGACCCACGGTGGACCTGAAAGCCATCGGGGCTTTGTGGCCTTTTCCATAACCTCTCAGAAGAGTTAGTTGTTTATTATCCTGATGAGGTGACAGCACTGACTGTTGTCACATGGGTCATTAAATGAAAAACTGGCAGGAGGTCTTAAACCTCTGGGATCTGTTTTGGTGCTAAGCTTTCCTGGGATTCAGGAGCAATGTCTCAGAGTGCAAAGCCAGGGACACCACTGGGGACAGGTGGCCCCGGGGTGGCTGATAAACCCCCCTGACAATCTGCTACTGGAGCAAGGAGGAAACTCAAGGTGGCCCATGCCAACCCCAAGGAGTATTTTCCTACCCAAAAAAGGAGCCGCTTTGCTAATCATGTCCCCGGCCAAACGCTGGCACTAACTGCCCAAGTCTGTCTCGGGTTGGCACTCAGTGTGGTAGCTCAGAACTGCAGAAGAGCGCACGTTTAAACAAAGCCCTCGTCTGACCAAAATAAAGCCCGAGACGGGCCTGCGGGTTACGCAGGCTGAGAAGGAGGGGCCATGACAGATTTCTCCCGACATCACCCGGCCACCCTCGCTGCTGCTTTCACAGGGCGCGTGCTTGGCTCCAGGGCACGGTGGCCATGGAGGGCTGGGAGGGGTCCGACTCCTGGGCACCGAGGGGCTGCAGGGCGTCCGGCTCCAGTGCCGTCTCCCCGAGCACCCGGGCACCTTCCTGGGGGGCGACCGTCTCTCCCAGGATGGTCCCACACCAGCCTGACGGCCGCACCTGCCCCTCCTGCTGTTTCAGTTGCTCTGGACCCCGCCTGATTTCTCACTGGCTCCTTTTTGGAACAGTCCCTGCAGACAAGCCTACCTGTCAAGTGAACTTCAGAGAGTCCCACGGGAGCTGAGAGAAGGTCACCCTGGGCCTGTGGTCTGGCTCTGTAGACGTGGCGGGGCAGAAGGACCGGGCCATGAAAAGAGCTAAGCGCTAACATTTATGTGAATTCAAACGTCGCACGAGCACAAGAGAAGGGGGCTACCATCACCCTATTTTTGCTACGGGAAACTACAGGAAAGGGGTAAACTGCCCGGGAAACATGGCCGGGAAGTGGCAGAGTCGGGACTCAAACCCAGGCAGACTGGCTCCGCAGTCCAGGATCTTACACTTGGTTTGATTCTCAGTCCCGTTATTCACCAGCTGTCTGCGCTCAGGCCAAGTACTTGGCCTTAGTTTCTTCCATCTGTAAAATGGGATAACAGCTGCTTGCAGGGCACCAATGAGACACGTACACCCAGTACAAAGTACAGTGCCCAGCTCGAAGGAGGCCCACCTTGTTTCCTGTATGTCTGGGCCGAGGAGGCAGTAAGGGCTCCAGATGGCTGAGTCTGTCTGTCCCCGTGACCTGCTTCTGGTTGGGAGGTCCTGCCCAAACAGCTCAGCCTGTGCCCGCCGGGGGAGGGGGTTTGGGAGCAGATGTATGGCTCTCTAGTCCTGTCTAGTCTGTAGACCCCGCCCCCAGCACAGGGTGGTCCATGCAGTGTGGGCTCAGGAGCAGCTCCCTACCGGCAGCCAGAGGGCCAGGAAAGGACAGAAGCAGGACACCGTCCGAGAGGGACCACCAAGACCGCAGCTGGCTTGCCTCTTCTCCAGCCACTGGGTGTGCGCGTGAGTGTGTGCCTGCAAGTGCTGGTTTGTGTGCGCATGTGTGTGTGCATACGTGTAAAGGGGACACAGTCCCCTGGCCGGGGACCCCGGGCTCACTGCACCCCGTTGAAATGCACTGCTAGACCGCTGGCACCTTCTGGGTCA
This sequence comes from Micronycteris hirsuta, assembly GCA_004026765.1. Lineage (NCBI taxonomy): Eukaryota > Metazoa > Chordata > Mammalia > Chiroptera > Phyllostomidae > Micronycteris > Micronycteris hirsuta. Next base: position 44,090 of record PVJI01008552.1, read on the forward strand.
CCAGTTTCCTCCACCTGCGTGATTCAGGGACCCTTCGACCAGCCTGTGGGGTGGCAGGTAGATGGGGCTGCTTTACAGACGGCGGGCCACCCCACAGGGAGCCCCAGTCACGGGAGTCCCAGGCTGGCCAGGTGGCTCAGGCATCCTAGGCTTCTGGGCTGTTTGGGGGGCAGCTCTGCCAGGCCTCAGTGCAGAGCCAGGGAGTGGCGGTGGGGGGCCACCCTGTGAGCAGGGAGAACCAGGTGATAGCTGAGCTCAGTCCCAAAGACACAGGTGAGGGCCGAGCAGCCAGCCAATTCCCCTAGTGCACCAGGTCACACAGGGCGAGGGCCCAGGGAGTGGGGGTGGGGGGGGGAAGGGGCCTCATACTCCCAGAGGGGAGGGAGGAGTCTGGAACCAGCCAGGAGGGGGCGGGGAGACCTACCGCATGATGCCCAGAGGGTCTAGGGCCTCCTCCTCTTCCGAGGACTTCTCTGCATCCTCATCCTTCTGGCCTGGGGTGAGGGGCCCCTCTGCTTGCTCCTGCTGCTGGAAGAAGTCGAAAGCCTCCCCAGCGTCCCCTGTTTGGTTGTCTGTGTCCAGGACAGAGACATCTCTGCTGGTGAGGTCTGCAGCCCCCGGGGACCTGGTGCCTGTGAGGGAGCAGAGGGAGAGAGGCTGCCAGGGGACCAGGAGGTGCCTCCCACCCCCGAGGGCTTCCTGCCGAGTCCTAGGACCAGGACAAGGGTCTGGGTAGGTGGGGGAAGCCAGGGCTCCAGGTGCCTGTTGCAGCCCCCGAAGGCTGGTGGCACCGGGGAAGCCTGGAGCAGAGCGCTTTCTTTCGAGTGGGATCCTCTGAGCACAGCGCAGGCAGCGGCCGGGGCCTCTTCGGCCCAGGGCCTGTGGAGGCCCAGCTCCGGGCCAGGGGAGACCTCAGAGGTTAGGGATAGAACCTCGGGTACCTAAGAATTCCAGCAGCTCTGGGCTGCCCGCTAGCTCCGCGTCCTTGGCAACGCAGCGCAGAATCTCGTTGAACACAGCTCTCCGGTCCTGGATGTCAGACTCCCCCACGAACAGGACCTTCCTGGGGAGCGGGGGAAGGCTGGCCGCGGGGTAACGACTGCTCAGTTTCTGGTAAAACTCCTCGATCTCGCTGTACTTTTTGGAGACCTGGATGAGAGAAGCATGCAGTTTCCTGAGTGCAGAGAGGGTGCCCTTCCTCTGAGCCCCACCAGAGGCCCCCAGAGGGCCAGGCTCTTCAGAGTCACAGGACCAGCGGCCACCAGACAGGTGGCTCCCTCCCCACCCTCCGCCCACCTCCCCTCCTTATCAAATGTAGGTTCAATGATGAAAGTCTTCGTGGCCCAAAGGAAAGGGGCAACCGCGGTGGGCCCCGGGCACTGCCGGTCATAGGCCTGGGTGGGGACACTTGATTTAGGGGCCCAGCTGGCAGGTGACCACGGCCACTGCTCCCGTTCTGGCCTTCGGTGCGCTGGTGACACGGCCTCACGGCTTGGCTGGCTGGCAGGTCATCTTCCTGCAGCAACGCGAGTCGCCTTTCTCCGCACGGGTCTCGGGATCGCTCCCCTGGGAACTGGGAACTGGGAACAGTCTTCGGTGGTGCAGAGCCAGACGCTGCCACCTGATTTCCTTTGCCGTCAGCCAGGACCAGTCTGCGCACTGGGACCTCGAGGCAGTAGGCTGGGGCTCCTGCTGCTGGCCATAAGAAGGTGGTCCTGGGCCGTCGGAGTCACCCTGGGGCGGCGCTCGGCTCCCCACAGAGTCCCGGGGTTCGGCGGCTAGAGGAGGCTGAGGGAGCAGTGCTGGGAGCTGAGGTGGGACTCTGGTTATGGGTGCCAGGGCGGGGGGTAGGGGGGCGCAGGCAGGCAGCGCTACTACCCCACATCCCTCTGACCCCAGTGCGGGGTCTGCGTGGCCAGCAGAGTAGAGCTGTCTGCTAAACCACAGGCCAATACAGTGTCCATTCCCAGAGGCGGGTTTAACCAGGGGGGTCCCCGCTTTTGGCGTCTCTGGGCCACACTGGAAGACAAGTTGCTTTGGGCCACACGTTAAATACATTGCGACACATAGTCACAAAAAAATCTCGTAATGTTTTAAGTAAATGTACAATTTTGTGTTGGGCCGCATTCATAGACGTCCCGGGCCGCACGCAGCCCGTGGGCTGCAGGTTGGACACCCCTGACGGTGACCAATTAAAGTCAGATTTATATTAAAACACGTACATCCTTTTGAGGAGTAAAATAAAAAATGCTCATTCATTTTTTTTAGGAAAATCGTGAAACTTCAAAGAGATTCCTAGATCTCCTGGGAAGTAAAGGTGCTCTCTGTGGTCCTCACCGGTGCACGCCCCGCAGGACGCAGGGGTCACTCACTGGTCAGGAAACAGTGACACAGGTGTGACGCGTGGAGGTGTCAAGGACGGCCTCACGCACACCCTCACCTGTCCTCTGCACAGGACCCGGCAGGCAGCCGAGGCGCCCCTCGGGGCTCCCAGAACGCTGCTCTCTGGGGGTCGGGGCTTGGAACTCAGATAGTCCCCCTCCCTGTTCCCTGGAGGTGCTGAGCTCCACCCTCGGTCCTCGGTCCTGTCAGATCCCCGGGGCTGCCAACTCCAGCAGAGCAACACAGGCCCCGAACAACCACTGACATGACGCCGTGGTTCTCAGCAAGGGTCAGTCCAGGACATCAGGCTCTTTCGGATGCTACCCACGACGTGTTAGAGGTCCCTTGATGAGAGATTTGTGCCGTAAGTTCTTCTCTCTTAGAATTTGGTGTCTCTTGTAACTGGTCCTCAGAGCAAGCTGTTCACTGCCTCCCGTTCTGTCTTGGCCGCGAGGAGACTGGAACTCTTGTGAGCACACCTGCAGCCGGTGGCTCCTGCTGGACCGCGGCGTTCTTGCTCATTTTGCCTTTAATGAGCAATCCTGTGGCCTGTCTCTACAGGTCACAGCTGCGGGCCCTTTCACGAGAAGCCAAAGGTTAGGACAAATGAGTCTGTGACCTTTCTCCCCCTCTTGAAATTCCATCCTTTCTCGGCTCCGGTGTCTCCACGACGCCCTCGTTCTTCCTTCGGACTCTGGGGGGCAGCTCCTCCTCCCTGACTGTGGCTGAGCTGTGGGGTTCCCATGGTTCCCTCCTCAGCCCTTCCCTCCACACTCCGCACCCATTTTCTGGGCCCCGTCAGCCACTCCCAGACTTTGGACATCACCTCCAAGCGGATGCCTCCCAACCCTGCGTCTCAGGCCCGAGCCTGCCTGCGCCCTGTCCTCGGGTGTCCCCCGGGCGGACACTTTGCACTCGACATGTCCCGAGACCTGCCTCTCCACTGGTGCTCTTAGCTCAGTTGGTGGAAGCAGTCAGTCAGAAACGGGAACCACTTTCGACTCCGTCCCTTCCTCCCACGCAGGGGCATGGCCGGCTCCCAGCCTGGCTGGGGACGTCACTGTATTAGCCTCATAACTGGGCTCCCTGCCCCCTGTCCGTTCCTACCAATCCAACTCCACTCTCCCCCCAGACCGGCCACTGAAAGGCAGTCACTCCCATGCTAACACTCTGCACAGCTGCAAGAGCAGCCGGCTCCCTGCCCACCCCACATGGTGGTATCCTGCCCGTCACCTCCTCCTACTCCATCCAGGACGATACTCAGTAGCTCACAGCTCCCCCCACAACACCCTGTTTCTAGCCTTTGCTTAAGGCTGCGCCCTCCCCCTGGGACTCCATCCCCCTTCCGCTGCCGCTTAGCCCCACCTACTCTAAACACAGCCCAGTGCTTGCTTCTTCTGAGAAGTCTTCCAGAGTCCTTTTCCTAGGGTGGGTCAGGTCCCCCCTTTCTATACCCACCCCCAGCCCCCCTGTGCTCCTGCCACTTATCCGTCTCTTTACAAGGCCGGACGCCCATAGACTGCAAGGGTCTGATTCACTCAGTCCCAGCATGCTCTGGCCCTGCGTGAGCGCTGGCTGCAAAAGTGCCTGCTCCCTGATGCTGTTTGGTACTTGGTGGTACGTGTGTCTGCCCACCTGGACCCCAGACCCTGGGCACCCTTGGGAGCATCCTGGCAGAGCCCCCAGCTCACCAAGAACTGGACGACATCCTCAGGCCTGTGCTTGGCCGACTTGAACGCAGCCAGCCGGGTGACCACCAGGATCTGGTACTCCACGTGACCTGACATCATCTTGCCCCGCACCTCCTGGTGCTGGGGCACCGTCAGGTCGAGGCCCGTGTGGACATTCTGGACTCGCCTGCCAAAGGGAAAGAAGGCAAAGGAAGCTCAGGTTCAAGTCAGCAGGCTTCTCGCGCGAAACAGGCAGAACCTCGGAGTGGCGCAGCAGGCCTGGGCGTAAGGCTGCTCCGCTGGCCATTCTCAGGGGTCACAGCCCCAGGCCACCAGCTCTGCCACACGCCAGGCCCTCATAAAGCCTGGCTTCTCCGGCCTGAGGCCTGTCTTTGGGTTGTTCAGGGACAAAGGGCTGTTCCCAGCAGGAAAGCATGGGAGAGCGAAGAAAGTGGGGCCCATGGAAAGTCACGGACGGCCACGTGTCCTGCACACGTCCCGCGCACAGGCTCCTGCAGGTTGGGGGTATGGCATCCTGGGGGCTCTGCCACACCATGGGAAGGGCCTGGTCTGTGTGCACGATGCGGGAGGGAAACTGCGCCAGGGATCTGGGGGAGCCTCCTGTCTTCAGCTGCCCAGGGGCAGCGGGGCGGCTACACAGCCTGCCCAGCGTGGGGAGGCCGGGAGGGCACTGGAGGCCGGGCCCTCCTCAGCCTGGGCCCCTGAGAGGCACTGAGAGGTCGCTGCCAGCAAACACTGCAGCTCATGGAGAATCTGCACGTGCTGCGTGAGCACACCGACTCGGGCGCAGGGCAGAGAAGCTCGGGGACGTTTTCTCTGAAGTTAGAAGCTACACGTGTCCTCGTCCTGTGGAAGGGCAATGCAGACCGACGCACACAACCATACATCCTGTCACACAAACACCCACAGCAGGGCGTGCGGGAATGTTATCTTCAGGGCACAGACCTACTGTGTGCCGGGCCGGACTTCCAGAACGCGGGCAAGGGGAGGCCCTGAGGGGATGGGAGCTTCAGGGCTAAAACTGCGCCTGGGGCAAGGCCCCCTCTGCCTCCAGAATTGTATCCCAATCCAGGAAGTGACATCCCGCCCCAGCACGGCTTCCACACGGACCCTTCCCGTGTCCACATTAGGCATGTGACAGTCACCGACTGGGGATGACAGCCGTCATATGCCTACATATGAAGTGTGTGTGCACATTCACCAACCACACAAACCTCCACACTCGCGAACACCTCGCGGGTGGGCAGAGAGCACACGGTAAGACATACGAGTCACTTAGGAAGGGCCGGCCCTTCAGTTGGGTGGGGGATAAGCTCCCACGTCCACATGAGAGAGGGAAAAGCACACCAAACAAATCAGCGCTGGTTTCCTTTCGCCAGTGACCACACAGTGCTCCCACCCTCACGCCGAGCACAGACCAGGCACGGTGGTGCACACGGGTGGTACTGGTAGGAGTGCCGGACAGCAAGGCAGGACCGAGGGTGAGAGGCGTGCCTGTGGCTGGCACTGCTGCAGCTTCTGTTCCGAGGACCTTACTGTGCCAGTCACTCAGCCTCCTGCGGCCCTGCACAAAGGCACTGCTGCTGGAGCCCATTTAAAGACAGGGAGACAGGCACGGAAAGGGAGTCGCAAGGTCGCGGTCTCGGCAGGTCAGAGGCAGAGCTGGGGTTCACTCCCAGACTGTCCCTCCCTCACCTCCCTGCTGACTGGCACCTCCTGTTGGTACCGGGCACAGAGGAGGCCCTCAGTAAAGGCCTGCTGAGTGGATGGAAGGGCGAGTGCAGGTGGGATGGTGGTGGGAGGCCGGCCTTGCCTGGGCCCTTATCCTGCAGACAGCCCCCACCCCTGCGAGGGTTTGCTGGTGCCGGAGAGCAAGGCCCCTCTTCTCACCATGAACTTGGCCTTCATCACCAGCACCCATGTCTGGGAAAAGCCCTGTGCTGGTGGCCTCTCAGCCCATCCCAGGCAGCGAGCATCAAAGTCACGCTGGTCTGCGAGTGGCTTGGAAGGGTGTCGGCTGCTGGCCCTGCCCATACCGGCCCATCTCAAACCCCGTTCCTGCAGAAAAGGAAACTGAGGCTGAGCAAGAGGAGGGTACGTAGGTGGCACCAGGGAAACCTCTTCTGCCAATGAGGCCATGACCTGTGACCTCACTGCACTATGCAGAGACCAAGCAGGTTCTCACATCAGGGTTTACCCTTAAAGAATCCTGTTTTTCTAGACCTGGAGTCGCAGGGAAGTTCCGTTACAGCTGGAAAAATAACAGCTGCACGGGTAACACATTCGTTTATGTAACGAAATGGTCATCTTCGCCCAAGATCTTGTGCAGGGGCAACAGGGTGGGGAATATGAAAATACTTGAAGTGAGTCACGCTACAGGTGTTGAGAGAGAAAGCGGCGTAAAAGCGCATCTACCGCAGCACTGGGTCCTCCAGGTCTGGAGCAGGTTGGGCCCCAGCGGCGTCCTCTGCATCCAGGGTCCCCTAAGTCCTCTGCTATGACTTGTACTTCTCCTGAGACACCTTCTTGAGCAGCTGCCCCCTTTCCTCACCCCTTCCCTGGGAATGTCCTCACTCTTCCTGCAGGACGTGGCCTCGGTCGCCCCCTTCCGGAAGCCTGGGTACGGTCCTGCACTGCGTTCCCGTGGCAGCCTGGACGTTCTACCCCTCCTAGCACCTGAGAGTCCGCGTTCATCTCTCGCCCGCAGGGCTGGCCCTCGTCTGATTCAGCCCCCAGTGCTGAGCACCTGGCCTGGCACACGGTGAGCACTGAAGGGATGCAGGACAAATGTTTGTGCCAAAAAGAACTGAACGCAGGTCGGCAGGGGAAGAGGACAGGAGAGTCCTCTTCCACTGAGTCCTGAGTGAGCTTGTTACCCTGTAGAGCCTTCAGTTTTTCCGCCTGTAGAACGGGGACACTGGATGCCGCCCACCTCTCCGGCAGGGCGGTGGAGGGGCCGAGCCCAGATCAACGGCCAGAGCACGGCAGGGGCCTGATCGCGGCGGTTTTCCCGGGGGCCGCCGCCTGCGCCTGCTGCTCCGCCCGGGCGCAGGGGGCCGCGGATCACGCGCATCGAGATTTCACGGTGTGCAAGACGCGACATCGGGGCGCTGGGGTCTGGCTCACCTGGAGGTGACGAGCACCGCTGGGGACTGCATGACGGCGGCGGCTTGGGGCGGGGCGCGCTGTCACGGGATCCGCAGCGCCAGCGTCGCCGCGTCCCCGCCCCGCGCGCAGTGCCTGGCTCCGGCGCTAGCCCGCCCTCTAGTGTCCATTGCGCTGGGCTAGAGGCGGACGTTCACTTCCAGGCCTTTCTGAAACTCCGGCTCTGCACCCCTCACATCCCTAGGCGCCCTTGTGCTGGGTGGGACCCTGTATCCAGGGCCAACAGGGTGGCCAGGAGGTGCTCAAGGAGAGGGAGCCCGTCGGTAACCCAAAGTCTTCATTTGCACCTGTTGTCCTGGCGTTGTTAGTAATGTTATGGAACAGAAAGAGTTCCTCCGCCCAGCGCGAGCAGAGCCAAACACGAAATACCGAGAATTGCCGTGAAGGAAGATTGGCTGTTTTATGATGAATGGCGCCGCCCAGGAGAACGGAAAACTAATACTCGAAAGCCCAACTCCCTGATGGTGTGTAGGTCACAGATTATATAGGACAAAGTCACAAGCCACCATGGGTTAGGGGTTTTAAGGTGGTGCTAGGAGCTAAGTGCTCAGAGGAAAGTAAGGGTAATAAACCGTTTCTTTAGGTCTTGACAGGTTTGAGTCTGTCTCTGCGTCCCTCCGCCTGGTTTCATGGGAAAGAAGCTGGTCGTGGCGGTGGCGGTGGCGGTTGGGGGCGGGGTGCCTTTCCATTTTAGGGCTCCAGGGCTGAAACATAAAGATGTTACCTTTAAGCTGCCAGAGTTCCAGACCTGTGACCATTAGGTGCAGCTACTGTCTTCTGCTGCCCTGCGGGTTGCTGATTATCTGGATATAATCAGAGAGAGAGAGAGAGAGAGAGAGTGAGCGAGCTAGGATTTAAAGCTAAATGTAATCACTCATGAGGATGCTTGATTTGCTGGTTTCATTCTTAGGATGCTCGGGGTGTCCGTGTTCAAAGGATAAATTGTTTGGTCTCCCTGCCTCGAAGAGACTGTTGGGGACACATTGTAACCAGTGCTCGTGGCCCTGGGGAGGCTGAGAGGTTCGGAGGGTCAAATGAGGTAACACAGAACTCAGTGACAGGGTAAACTGGACCCCTTTGTGGGGGGCAGCTAAAGAAACAGCAGCTTGTCCCAGAGGCCTCCCCTGGCTTTCCTGAAGGACGCCAATGGGAAATTCCTAACAAAAGCTCTGAAACTGCCTACTTTTCCCCTCCCAATGCTTTAAAAAATGTTATTTAGACACCTGTCGGAACGGTGAGGAGGATTTTGTTTAAGATTACCGCCGCAGGAGTGAGGTGAGGTTCAACTCTGAACGCAGCAGGGACTGTGGGGATTTATAGCTAAGGAGCAGTGTGAAGGTCAGTGATGGAACCTACTGGAGGGGACAGTGAGGGGGGTTTGCTAGCTGGACTTAGCAGGAATCTTGCTGAAGGCAGGCGGAGGACTCAGGTGTCAAAGGAGGAGGAACTTGAGGATATCAGATATCCCAGGTCTGGGATTCTTTCTAAGCTGACTCAGCAGCATTGTTGCTAAGACTGCCAGGCAGGCAGAAGAGGGAGAGGGGCAAAGGTCAAGGGCAAGGTCTACTGGAGAAGAGGGCTCAGAGGAGTCTAAAGTTTGGTCAAGGAGAGAGTCTGTCACCCAAAGCTTTCCTGGGCCGCTCAAATGCTCCCTGTCCGTGTGCAATGCCTGCTTTCTGGGTACCCGCCCTCCTGTGCCCTCCTGTGCCCTCCTGTTCCTTCCCTTCCTTCCTAAGGACACCCCCTCCCAGGCCAGCTCCCCACCCTCCGGGAAGAGGAAGTTGGGCTTCTGCTTGACTACATTTTCCCAAAACACTAGCTTTGCTTCCCCACCCCACCCCACCACCCTGGCACTTTGGTCAACAAACTTCCCACCTCTTTGCAACCACCAATAAAATTCTTAGCCCAGGGCCTGGCGCAAAGCAACATTTAATCAGCGTGAGTGTTTGTGTTGAGCAACTGAACAGACCAGACTCTCCACTCTGTTTCTTCTGCATCACAACACGACTCTCCTCCCTCTTTCACGGCTTCCCTACCCGTTCGTCCATCCATTCACTCACCCACATCTGCTGGGCCAGGCCTCTGCCCCGGGGCCTGTGGAGGCTCCAGAGCTTCTCCGTGAAGGGACGCCCCTGCCCCGTGCTCTCAGAGTGTGCCGAGGGACCTGCTGCCTCCAACCCCCCTTTCCTGCCCCCTCTTCAAGTTTCAGCTCCCTCCTCCTGTCCGCTCACTCGCTGTGCCTGGCCTGCCTCTGGTGGCTGCCTTTGGGGCCACCGCTGGGTCAGGGCAGTGGGGTCCCTGGGCCAGCCTACCTCGGGAGGGGGCTTTGAGGCAGAGACATGCAGGACACAACAGGCCTTCTTGTAGCGGACTCGCCTCTCCATGGGCGAGAAGCAGAAGACATGTCACCTGCCTTTAGAACTAAATGCTGCTTTTAGAACTGTGTCCTATGCCCTCTTCCTGCTCATGTGCTGGCAGGTGCCCAGTAGCTCCAGGTGGTTTCTGCCAGCATGCCGAATCTCCACTCTCAGTCACATCTCCACGGGCTCCCCTAAGCTTCTCCACCCTCCTCAGGCTCAGCTCTGAAGCTGCCTCTGCCACTGTAACTCCTTCCTCTGGCGTGACTTTAGCTAGAAAGCTCCCAGGAGTCATGGGCACAGGTTCATGATGCCTGGGACCTCGAGGGGCTTGGAGCATTAGAGGCAATGGAGGGCAGTGGGATCGCTGGTCCTCAGAAGCTCTGGAAAACCCAAGGCCTCTGGCAGCATTGCTGGGAGCAGGGACTGAGATCTAGATTGACCTGTCCGGGGTCAGAGTCGAGATTTGCTGCGATTCCACTGGGAGGCGATTCCCCTAGGCCCGGTGGTTGCCAGGCTGCCTGAGATCTTCTGCTCTACCCTGAGCCATAAACCTAGAAAAGAGTTACTCTACCGAGCAGAAACATTGCCTGGGGACTACAATTCAGAAGCAAAGAGAGAGTTCCTGACTGTTGGAGGTGCCACCATCGAAAAGGCTTTTGATTGAAGAGAGGTGTTTTTGAGAGCATGTGCTCCGTGCCCCGGCACGGCGCCAGGTGCTGAGGATCTCACCGGACAGACCTCAGCTTGTCTCTCTGCGTGGAAGCTACACCAAGAGAGTGGGAGAGACAGATGACAACGAGAAAACAGACAAATAAAGCAGTCACAAACTCTAAAAAAAAATTTTTGTTGTTGGCTTTTACAATGAAATTATGCTTAGAAAAGTATTCCTGACCCTGGACTAAATATTTATATATTTCCTCCAAATATATTTTCTACAATCAATTATTTGATTTACTAGGAATTAATTGTGGTTTATGTCATAGGGTCGTTTTGGGGGCCCTAAATACTTAGTCAAGTGTGCAGTGCCATGCACTGGTAAACGCATTGAACAAGTCACCCTTCCCTCCACTGGAACTGTCACCTTTATCATATTCTATGGATTTTCAAACAGTGCTCTTGGCTTCTGGACTTTCTATTCTGTTGTCTTCCTCTGTCAGTTCTGCTGAAGTGCCACACAGGTCTTCACACATATTGATACCTGAATATGAAGCTCTCCAAGGCGATTGATTGTTTCACGACGTAAAAACGTGGATCTGTTTTTAGCGAGAGCAGAAAGAAGAGAGAGGGATCCCTGAGGAGATGAGGGCTGGGATGCAGAGCCTGGGTGGAAAGACAGTGACAGACACACAGACACAGTGACAGCTGGACACACACCCACCGCGTGGCTTGACCTTTGGCAGGCAAGGCGGAGCCTACCCCTCCGCTCCCCTTGCTCTCTCCACCGGTCTCTCAGCACCACGTACCGTGGGTGCCTGTGCCATGTGCCAGATCCAATTCGCCCTTTCACTCGGGGAAGAGCAACCCACGTGAGTGTGTATCATAATCTGTTTGGTCGTTACCTTGTTAAATGTCATTTTGAGAATTTCCATTGTCACAATGACCTCCATTTTTACAATCCCTGTATATTTCTCTTCTCTTGTGTGAGTATACCAATAACAAATTCAATTTCTATAAGTGAAGATGCTGAGTCAAAGGATTTCCTTCTTTAAACTGCTGATGCAGTCACATTGCTCTTGGAAAACCTCTGTGAACTTACATTCCTGCCAAGGATATACAGAATGGCCATTTGTGCCTCCTCTCACTGACAATGCATTTTATCTTCTTCAGTTTTACTAGCCTGAGCAGTAAAGAAAAATGGCATCTCACTTCTTTTTATTTGCAAAGATTTGCTGGTGGCCTTTGGGATTCTGACTCTTGTTGCCAATGTTTTTCTGAATTCTTTCAGCTGTGCACCCCCAGCAACCAGGGCCAGCCTTTCAATTAGCTTCCCCCAGGAGGAAGGAGGCTGGGGGGCACAACCCAGCTGGGGCAGTGCCCTAAGTTAGGACATTGTTTAGATGTGGATCAGCTGCCTAGGAAAGTGGGGAACACTTGGGGGCTCCCATGGCTTAGGGACGAGTCCCTAGGTTTGTAGGGACCTTCATGCTTTGCAGAGCAGCCTCAGAGGCTGCCTCTCGCAGGCAAGTCTCACAGATGCCTTTGCCATGTGGGCAGAAGACCTGGGGCAGCCACCCCACCTGGTGGCACCAGGTCCTTTGTGATGCTTCTGGGGCGCCACTGCCTGTGCTTGGCTGTGTGGATCTTGAGACCTTTCAATCTAGTGTCCCCATTCTCAGGGGGTGGCTGCAAGGTCTCACATCCTGGACTGGGGGACACACAGCTAGTTCCTTCTCCCCTGTCAGCCCCTACCTCCCAGGAGAAGGCAGTCCCCTGTTCTTTGTGCATCTAGAATAGCTTCTGTCTGACCAAGACTCCACATCATTGCACATTCTAAGAGTTATTAGTTTTTATTCCAAAAGAGGGTTTAAAAAAAATCTTATGAGTCAACAAAGGTCTCCAAGGAATTGTAATGGAAACATAATTCTAGGACATTTAGGCTACTGATAGTCATAATGGACATGCCAACCAAGGGGACACGCCTCAAAGACAGTGGCCATACAGAGGAGACTGGATGGGCAGGTTAGATGAACTAGCTTTCCAACTGGTTAAACTGGGACTCCCCCCCTCCCCAATAAAAGCCACCACTGGTTGAGCCAGGCACCGTGTAAGGACTTGACTTATTTTAAAGTCTCTTCTGCACACCCTGACAGGCAGGGACTTAAAGACGGGCTCTTTAAATTCCCATAGGAGTCTCTCTGTGAATCCCAGCAGGCTGGAATTCAGTCACATTGTGATACAACTGTTACAACCAGTGACCAGCAGATGGCAGTGTCCGCCAGTCCACTGCATTTGTCCCAAAGGCAAGGGCTGGGAAAGGTCCCCTGTGGAACTTCTGGAAAAGAACCCACTCCGCTCCCTTGTCTGTCTCCGCCCCTCCCCACTGCAGAGGCCCAAAGCCCAGTGACAGGTTGTCCCAGTGGCCTGGAGCCGGGCTGCTGCCCACTGGGTGTGGATGCCAGAGCAGTTGCCTGGGTAACCCGGGGCAGGGCAGGCCTGGGTTGAGCATGGGAAATTCCTCAGGAGCCCAAGGAAGCCCAGCCTGAGCATCGGGCAGGAAGTCCAGCCAGAGTGCGACTGGAATTTTCCCACACCTGCGTCCCGGGCAGCCCATCCAGGCCTTGCTGGGGGAGATGTTTGCAGCACCTCTCTGGTGGGGTGGAGATCAGCACCACCAGATGTAGTGAGCGCCAGCAGGCAGCTGTCTCTGCAGGTGTGGTCCCTGGTTTCCCTCTCCTGACCTCCCAGGGACACCATCCTCAGGACAGAGCCCCTGGCTAACCCTCTCTCCAGCTTTGAGTCACAAAGGCCAGGGGCTATGGTGGGCCAGACAGAGGGCAGCCTCCTGGCTGGGTCCCTTGCAGTGGCCCCATGCCCACACGTCCTCCACCTCCCACAGGTGAACCCTCGGGGGACATTTGACTGCCAGCCTCACTGTGTATGTGAGGATCTAAAGCCAGGAAGGGCCGAGGGACTTGCAGCCCAAGGTTAGAGGCAGGATTTGAATTCGTGTCTCTTGACTCTCAGGAGCATCAAGCAGTCATAGCTGGGGCGGGGGGGGGGGGGCATCTGTTCTATCTTCCAAAATAGTGTCTTTCAGCAAGGACCCAGAACCCCCAGCAGTGGACAGGGCAGAGACAGAGCCCTCATTACACCTCACCTACAGGGTGCTCAGGGGAAAGCGGTGGTGAGACCTGGAGATCAAAGGCAGAGGGCCACAGAGGGGATCCCTCACCCCAGATGGCTGTGATGTCAAGTAACAGGGTGCTGATCACTTCCCCTCCTTGGGGACTTGGCTCCCTCCTATGGACAAATGCAGGCCATCTCTAAGGGATCTCTCTGTGCTCATGCCATTAGACTTGAAGGGCTGGTGTCTGGATGTGGCAGGAGATGCCTGCTGGAAGCTGAGCAGGCTGTCCCTGTCACTGGTGCCTGCAGGTCACTGCAAGCTGGCCGTAGCTAGCAGAATTCAAGACTAACTTCCCCAGTGGCACTGATGCAGCGTGCCAGAGGCATGTTCCCAGGTGGCATGTGAACTGCCACTGCAGAGTCGCCTTGCAGAGATGGCGTGGCTCCCATGGTTCTGGTGTAAAGGACATCATCACAATCAGAGCTCTTGGAAGGCTGCCTGGGGTAGGGAGCTCCCTGTCTCTGCAAGTATGCAAGCACTGCCTGGGAAGCAATTTGTTCAGGCACGGCATGGAAAGTTGACCTACGTAGTAACCTGAAAGGTTCTTTCTGACCCTGGAATTCTGTGACCTGGATCAAAGATCAAAAGCTCAAATAAAGCAAACAGCTTCTGGAAGGGAGGGATGGACATCGAAGTGTTCTCCAAGGTAAGGACCTGGGGTGAGAATGCAGGGACCAGCCTTCCCCACCCCAATCAAGAAACACCCCCCTTCAGGCTGCCTTTGCCCTCCTCCCCTGTTGGAGCCGAACCCACCTCCTGTCTCTGGGACAGCTGGAGCCTAGGGTTCTGGGCATTGGGGTGGTCACCAGTCTGACACAGAACAAAGCTAGGACTCCAGTCCCCAGTTTCCTCTCAGCCTCCTCCGAACTTCCTGCACCTGCCTCTGGGCCTCATCAGCAGCTGCCCAGTGACCACTGGGGCAACACCGAGGCCAGAGGAATTTCCATTCAAAATGGCTTAGCAGCACCCAGGGCACAACTCTCACGTGCCTCTCCTACCTGGCCCACCTACCAACGGCTCCCCCCGCCCCCCCAGAGGAAGCCTCACGCTGAGCTTTGAAGAGCCTCACCAGTGATTGGTGACTTTGTACTGGCCAAACCTGGGGAGAAGCCTGATCACCTTTGCTGCCCAGACCTTCCCAAGTTAATCTCGGGCCTCTCTTTTCCGCCCACCCGATCGTCCTGGGGTCCACGAAGAGTGACCCCCTCACCAGGCCTCTCCTCCTGTTCCCACTCCTGCCCCACTACCCGCCCCGTGCGTCGCTGTTTCTCAGTTGCCCTGTCGGCCACGGCCACGACATGGCGAGGAGTTCGCTTGGGAGGAAGCAGCCCGAGCAGCAAACTCTGGAGCCTGGGCCAGAGTTGCCGGGAGTTTCCGGGCCGGATGTCCTCCGTGGGTCAGAGCGTGGCGCACCCCGGCTTGGGATTCTGTGACGTCACGGTGATGCTGATCGCCCACTCAAAGTGACCGTGATGCACCGCCCCCGTCTAGACTTTGAGTTCAGTGGCAAATGCAGTTTTAGAGAAAAAGGACGCTCATGCCCTGCTTCGGGGGTCTGCTCAGCTCAGCCCAGCCCCTCCGTCTGCCTAACAGCAGCTTGTCATTCTGCTGGACTTTGCCGCACTCTGGGGATATCCCGGCTGCGGGTGGAGCTGAGCCGGCACCCGCCTACGACCACCCTTGCCGCTTCTGCCCCTGAGATGCCGCCTCGGAAACCTGCCCCTGCCGGCTCCGGACACAAGTGCTCCGCCGCCCGCGAGAGTGCGCTCCGGGGCGCCCCCTGCGCCGACACCGGCCGCGAATGACAGCCGCGGCGGGAGAAAGAAGTACAGAGCTCCCACCCGCCCTGGGCTCTTCGCTGCCCGCCCTCCGGGCTTCTGGCTGAACCACAATATGCCCGGCAGCCCGTTCCCGCTAGCCCGCCCCCTAGAAGGCTGGCAGAAGGTCATCACTCTCATCGTCTGAACTTCGGGCGCCACTCCCGCGCGCGAGTCTTCTCTCCCCCCCGGGGCTGCCTTCGTAATTCCCGTGCTTCTTTAAGGTCTGGGCTTCCGCTTAAGCGCACGTTCCGAGCCCAAACCTTTGCTCTCCGAGTGTCGGTCCATGTCCATCTGTCTTTCCGGCCTGCCCTTGCCTGCACTTCCAGTCGCTCACTCTCTTCCCTACGTGTCCCCTTCCTTGCTCAGGCAGCCCGCTCCGGTCTCTGAGGGCTCTGTCAGGGCGGGGAACAGCCGAACAGGTGATCAAAAACGCGACTTTGTGGCGGCACCGCGCGCCCTGTGGCCTCCGTGCGCCCCCGTGGCCTCTCCCTGCGCGGTGGCCACCAGTTCGCGGCATCGACGCGCAGGGCCGAGCCGTGCCGCTGCCCGACCTCGGCCGTCTCGGGCAGTGGCGGAATAGGAGCGCGGAGGGGCGGGCGCTTCTCTGCAGGGAGTCGGGAAGAAGCTGGGCGGGCGGCGGGTGGTGGGTACGCGAGATTCCTCGGAGTCTCTCAATCCCGAAGGTGCGTTTGGCTCGGGCACACCGCGGGCGGAGGGGAGCTGCCACAAGGCCGTGGGGAAGGGAGGCGGGGCCTCGTTTCGTGCGGGAGCCTCCGGCGGGCATCCCTCGCGGGTCCAGAGCAGGGGCGCCGCGGCCCGGTGCGGGGGTGGGGGAAACTCCCGCGCTGGACTCCGCGTTGGGCGGGTGCAGGGGGCGCGGCGCTGCCGCTACAGCGTTCGGCAGGGGGCGCTGCTCTGGGCGTTGGGCGGGGGTGGGTGGATGGGGTGGAGGAGGAGGGGGGCCGCTGCTGCAGCACACACTTCCCCCATTATTAAACACTATGTTCAAAAGGCGCCGGGGGACTTCCCGGAGCCACGGAGCCCGCGCCGCCCGCCCGCCCGGCCCACGGAGCCCATGGACCTGAGCGCGGCCGCCGCGCTGTGCCTGTGGCTGCTGAGCGCCTGCCGCCCCCGCGACGGGCTCGAAGCAGCCGCGGTGCTGCGGGCAGCGGGGGCAGGGCCGGCCGGGAGTGCGGGGGGCGGCGGCGGCGGGAGGGCCCTCGCTGCGGCGGCGGGCGCCTCCGCTGTCCCAGCCGCCGCCGCTCCCGGGGCCCGCGCTTCGCGCCGCGCCACTGGCTCCGGCTTCAGGAACGGGTCGGTGGTGCCGCACCAGTTCATGATGTCGCTTTACCGAAGCCTGGCCGGGAGGGCTCCGGCCGGAGCCGCCGCCTCCGCCTCGGGCTCTGGCCGCCACGGCCGCGCGGACACAATCACCGGCTTCGCAGACCAGGCGACCCAAGGTACTCACGCCTCTACTGCGCCCGTCCATCCCGTCCGGCCCCAGGCGGAGACCGCCGCCAGAGCCGTGCCCCTGCTCCGTTCCATTCGGGGTGCGGCCCCTGACTCAGCCTCAGGTGTTGAGAGAAACTTCGCCGAGGCCCACGCACCGGACCCTACTGCGCCTGGACAGTAGCGAGAGCTGCGGCAGGTCTCGGGGCCGGGCCCCAGAGGGCTGAGCCGGTCCCTCTGTGGGGTTGCCCTGGCCCTGCCGCCCGCGCGTCCCCTCGAGGAGGCAGGCTGAGCCGGAGATCTGGAGAAGCGAGAGGAGGGGAGTCTGGCCGAGACAGACTGAGTAGTGGTAGCGGCGGGGGCTCGCAGTCTCCAGGGGGGCGGTACAAACCAGGGGGGCTGTACAAACGAGGTAACTCAGGGGCACGCGAGGCAGAGGCAGGCATCAGACTAAAGAAGATGGCACCAGAGAGGCTGGTGGCAGCACCAGGTACGAAGAGGGCCCTTGTCAGCAGGCTGCGTTAGGGGGCAGGTGTGCAGCTACGGGGGCCAGTGCCCGGCCCCTGGGCCAGCAGAGCTCGGGGACTCGGGCCATGCGGGGCGGAGAGGAGAGCCAGCGACCGCGTCGAACGCAGGCCTCTCCTGGGCCGAGTGCCCCACCTCATTCGGGGCCAGGCCCTCAGAAGGTAGGACGAGGGTGAGGCAGTGGAGACTGCCGTGTCATCTGGATTTTATTAATCTCTATTGATGTCATTAAAGCAGGCAGATAGGGGAGATTTAAGTAATTTTGGCCTTAATTCTAAACAGCCAGAGACCCAGCATGGAAGGCAGGAGAGAAAGGAAGCCGACTGGGGCTGGGGAGTAAGTGTCGCTGCAGATGGGCCCTGTCTGGGAGCAGTGACCCAGATCACCCACCCCTCCAACACACACAACACACACACACACCCCCCACACATACAACACACACACACACACACACACACACACACACACACACACACACACACACACAGTGTCTACTCACAGACTGCTCTAGTTTGAGTGCAGAGACATCCTGGGACCAATGGCTGTCTAGTCCGGTGGGGACTTTCGAGCATCCTTTTAGGGCCTCGCGTGCTCCCTGGACTGGATGCTCACAGGAAGCCGGAGTCCTGGCATACAGGCCCGGGACACCCCAGCCCTAATGCTGCTGTGTGGCTGCCAGGTTATGGGAGAGCTGGGGTGTGCAGGGCCCTAGGCTGGAGGAAGCACCAGGTGCTTGCTCTTTGGTTGCATTAGGCCTACCGAAGCCTCAGCAGGAGCCAAATCCTTTCCTTGGGTGCCAGCTTGGCTGGCATGGCTGGTAAGGCTGCCTCTCCTTCCTTCTGGAGGGAGGGGATGCAGCGGCAGCACTTCACGCAGGAAGAGGCTGCAGGGCAAGCTGAGCGAATGCGCTCCAGCAAGCAGCCCCCCCACCCGGGGGGGGGCACTGCGGTGTGTGTGTGTGTGGCAGGGAGGAGCACTTGCCCAGTGCCTGTCCTGCCTCCCTCTCCATCCGGAGCCTCACCTTGGAGCAGGGCTGCCTGAGGTCCCCGGAGGCCACCCGCAGCGCCCAGACTTCGGACCTCAAGAGCCCAGGGCCTGGCGTCCACCGCTGGTGAGCAAGTCTCCCCTGGTGGGGGAGTCTGCACAGTCTCTGTGTTTGGGGCAAAACGAAACCATATGACTCTCTTCAAAGAGAGCTCCTTATCTGCTGTTTGGTGGAATTTCAACTTTTTTTTTCTGGGCCCCAAAAGAAAAAAGTGCCCAGGACCAGAAATAAAATCCAAAGGCCCGAGATAAGTCATAGCGGAGGGAAAGAATAAGCCAGCGAAGGGACCGGCGGGTCCTGGAGACGAGACCTAACGCGGTCCGCTGTCCTCCCTGCGGCGAGGCAGTCTCGCTGCCCCAAGCCCTTCTGAGACGGTCCCTTGCACTCTTCCCCCGCCTTTTCCCCTCCGTCGGAGGTCCACGGAACACGGGGAGAAGGTGATCGTGGAGTTCCCGATCGCGACCAGCAGCGCTCACCGCTCTGAGACTTGGGGCTGAGCCGGGCCCCTGTCTGGGCCTCAGTTCCCCTCCGGCAAAGCGAGGAAGCTGGGCGCACGCGAGGGGCTCCGGAGCTCTGCCGACGCGTCCCCTCCTGGACGGACAGCAGGGCTCCAGCCTGCATGGGCTGGCTGGAATGTTCAGAGTGAAGGAGCAGAGTTTTGGGGACAAGAATATTTCGTTTTTTACGCCCGGGACTCGGCGGCTCTCCTGGGGGGCACGGCAGGGCGATAAGGAACAGCCCGGTATCGCGCGCGGGACCCCGGTCAAACTGTTGGCCTGGACGCCGGGCCTTGGAAAGGGCGCACGACTTCCGATGCGCTCCCAGGCCTCCTGGTCTGCGACCAGCCGAAAGTCTGGCCTCAGACATAGGCCCCGCACATCCGTGACTCCCGGGCAGGCAGCGGAACTGTGGCCTTAAGTCCGAGACGGCTGCGGGGGTGCTCTCTGGCCTCGCACCTCAGCAACAAGTGTGTGTGCGTGCGCTGTAGCGGTGGAGGGACGTTTGACTCGATGAACCAAAGCCCGGTCCCAATGTTCGGGGCGAAGGCTTCCTTCCCGCTGGACCAGAACGGCAGCTGTCCGCCTGCGGCCGAGACCTGGGGGCAGGCGCCGGCCCAGGCAGCGCTTACTCTCGCAGCCGGTTGGGCCGTTTGCAGGTAGGAAGCCCCGCGACCGGGACTGCGGACCTCGTTTTCATTTGGCTCTTTCTCTCTCTGTCTCTGCCCGCCCTCTGCAGACGAGTCGGCGGCGGAGACCGGCCAGAGCTTCCTGTTCGACGTGTCCAGCCTCTCGGACGCCGACGAGGTGGTGGGCGCAGAGCTGCGCGTGCTGCGCCGCGCGTCCGCGGAGCCCGGGCCTGGCGGCACGATGCCTCCCGCGCTGCTGCTGCTGTCCACGTGCCCCGACACCGCGCGCGCGCAGAGCCTGCTGCACTCTCGGGCCGCCGAGCCTCGCAACGCGGCGCGCTGGGAGGTGTTCGACGTGGCGGACGCCGTCCGGCGCCACCGACGGGAGCCGCGCGCCGCGCGCACGTTCTGCCTGTTGCTGCGCGCAGTGGCGGGTCCGGCGCGGAGGCCGCTGGCGCTGCGATGGCTGGGCTTCGGCTCTCGCGGCGGCGGCGGCGGCGCGGCGGCGGAGGACCGCGCGCTACTGGTCGTCTCCTCCCGAGCGCAGAGGAAGGAGAGCCTGTTCCGGGAGATCCGCGCCCAGGCCCGCGCGCTCGGGGCAGCGCTGGCCGCGGAGCAGCCGGCGGATCCGGGACCCAGCACGGGGGCACCGACTGCTGTCAATGGCGGTCGCAGAAGGCGCCGGACCGCGCTGGCCGGGGCTCGGGCTTCGCAGGGCAGCGGCGGCGGCGCAGGCCGGGGCCACGGGCGCAGGGCCGGGAGCCGCTGCAGCCGCAAGCCGCTGCACGTGGACTTTAAGGAGCTGGGCTGGGATGACTGGATCATCGCTCCGCTGGACTACCAGGCCTACCACTGCGAGGGCGTGTGTGACTTCCCGCTGCGCTCGCACCTCGAGCCCACCAACCATGCCATCATTCAGACGCTGCTCAACTCCATGGCGCCCGAGGCGGCGCCGGCCTCCTGCTGCGTGCCCGCGCGCCTCAGCCCCATCAGCATCCTGTACATCGACGCGGCCAACAACGTGGTCTACAAGCAGTACGAGGACATGGTGGTGGAGGCGTGCGGCTGCAGGTAGCGAGCGTGCGGGGCCAGGGCGGGGCAGCCGCGCCGCGCCGCGCCGTGCGCCCCCTGCTGAAGAGCAGCCGCGGGCCCGGCCTGTCACCGAGCGTGGGTGCAGGTCGGACTCTGGCCCCGCGCCCGCGTGGAGGAGAGAGCGCGCGCGCTCACACTCACACCCACACACTCGTTCACGCATGCACACATTTACCGTGACTGCACCCAAGGCCCTGGGTACAGATGACCTGACGCTACGGAATGTCACCGCCGTTTGTACTCTGCAAACAGACCGTTGCGCCCCCTGCCTCCTTTAGGGGAGAGGATGGTGTTTGTGTTCCTGTTAAAACAACAGACACCACATCCGGTAGGAACAGGTTAGGGAACTGCGGGCTCCAAAATGGGTGAACTGAAGGGGTGCTTGCTTAAGTTTTATCTCACCCCGTCGTGTTTCTGAGTGTGGGGCCGGGGGGCTGGGGGGCCGAGTTCTGGGTGTTGCGTCCGGGGACAGACAGACGGGGCCTTTGAAGACGGTCTGCCGCGCTCGGAGGCCATTCATTCTGGGAAGGAGACGCTGCAGAGGCCTCATCTATTTTCTTTGACTTTAAAAACGGACCGTGCCCCTCAGTTTTGAAAGGGAGCGATTGCCTGAAAGAGCACATTGTGGGGCTTCCAAGATCTCTGCGAAGGTCAGCACCGTTCTTCTTCTTTTTAATCAGTTCTTATTGGGAATGATCTAAAAAGCAGAAAAAATATTTTCCTTTGGAAGGGGGAGTGAAATTGGGAAGAGGTTTTAAACCGCGAGGCTGATCTGACACGAAACTGGGGTGGGTGCATCTGCCAGGTTCTGCCAAGCCCCTCGGCGGGGCGGGCAGGGTGGTGGCAGTCCTCGGGGGGTGCTCGGGAGGAAGCGAGTGCAGAGTCTGGAGGGGGAGAGCTATGGCTTCTCCGGGAGACCTGCCGGGAAGTTTTCCTAGGCAGCTGCCAGGGAGGCTTTTAGGGCTTGCAAGGGGCAGAGGGCGCCCTGGTGGCCGGCCCTGCAGAGGGCTCAGGCGCTGCGCGTGCTGCTGGCGCGCCCCTCCAACGGCACACTCAGCGCCGGCATGTGCTTGCGCTTGGCTAGCAAGTCTGTCGGCTTTTACACGCCATCACTGTGTAGTTGCTGTAGTTTTTGGCAGTGTGACGGTGACGGGAAATGAAGCCACAGAAGTGGTTTTGTGAGCTTTCAACTGCCCGAAACCCAGCGGTTCAGAGCAGGAGGAAGGTCCCCCCTCCCACCCTTTCTCTGTCCGGGGCACCTGCAGGCTGGCTGCGGTGGCCCCTTTGGAAAGCCTGGGCCTTGGTGTTGGGGAGCAGAGGTGGAAGTCTATCTTCCAGGCCCTGGATTTTGTCCCCAAAGGGACTTGTTGATGGTAGGATTGTCTGTGCATGTGAAAGGGAGCTCACACCGCGACAGCCTTCATAGTTTTATTTGGTTCGTTTCTGCCCGGGAGTCCTTTGTGGCCTGTGTAAGTGGTTGGGCGAGGGGAGGGAAATGAGCTGGGGGCCCCCTGCCCCTGTCCAAGCCTGTGATGGGTGCTGTCCTTCAGGGTCCCCGAGAGCCTTCGTTCTACCCTCCTTGTCTTGGATGCTGAGGTCCAGGGCTGGTTAAACACATTTTAATTTTCAATGATTACATTCCAGAGAGAGAGAGAGAGAGAGAGAGAGAGAGAGAGAGAGAGAGAGCGCGAGCGCAAGAGAGAGAGATGAAAGGTTTAGATACAGCTAATTTATTTAAGGGCCCCACCTGAGTCTTTTTCATCCTGTAAAATTCCCCCAAAGGAAAAGAAAACACATTTATAACGTGAATTGATATGCTGTGGCTACGTGGGTAGCCATAAATAACCAGAAAATGCAACAGTCTCTTCAGGTTAAAACCAAAACACTCCCCAAGTGGCCGCTGTACCGCACCTCTGTCCAGTCTCACGGCTGGGCTGAGATGGTCTGGTTACATCGATGGGTTTTGCCAGAGAAGCCTCACTTTTTTTTAAAAACTCTGATTTTAATAATGATTTCTTGGTGATTGTTCCGATGTCTAGCATAGTGAAGAATAAAAGGAGTAGTACTAGAAGTTTCAGACAGGAGGTAATGAAAAACTATAGCTAAATATTATTTTGAAGAAATTCTAGGGTATTTACTTTCTCTGGACAAAAGCAAACAGTTTTATATACATATTTAGGGACTAGAAAAAAAATTGGGGGTGGGGGAAAAATGTCGTGATTTAGCCTGAGGTTTTTATGGCAGGAAAATCAAATCTCCATTTTCTTCATTTCCTCCTGATGACCTCCTTCTGCCAAGTGATGCAGGAATAGATGTCTTCCAGCATCCTGAGTCCAGGCTGCCCCCAGGGCGGGGGTCGGGAGGTGTCCTTGGCCAGGGGCAGGTCCTTCCGTGGCCCTGATGGCTTCAGCGTGTCCTTCGCTTACCAAACAAAAGGAATGCCTCCTGGATTTCCACTGGCGCTGCCTGGAACCAGACACGGGTGGTCCCGCTCCAGCTGCTCAGCCCTCGGAATCTCTGAGTTAAATGTGGGCGAAGGGAGAGGATGTGTTTCCCTTTGTGCAAGGACCGCAGCAGGGCCTCCTGTGTGGAGGCGGACAGGCTTTGGCTGCTGAAATACGGTCGGGGCAGACTAGTGCGGACAAGGTGTGGAGAAGGGGTTCTGCCAGC
The DNA here is from genome assembly GCA_004026765.1 of Micronycteris hirsuta. NCBI lineage: Eukaryota > Metazoa > Chordata > Mammalia > Chiroptera > Phyllostomidae > Micronycteris > Micronycteris hirsuta. Next base: position 67,262 of record PVJI01008552.1, read on the forward strand.
TCAGTTGGCAGCGCCCTGGGCTGTCTGTCTGTCTGTCTTCTAGGAAATGAGTGGGGCTGAGTCAGCCAGCTGGGAGCTCCAGGCCCACCGATGGGCGAGCATCAGGCAAGTGGAGTAACAAGGGTTAGGACAGCGAGTGAAGGCAGCCCCCACCCCTCACCAGAGTATTCCTCCTGAAGTGGATCAGAGCTGTTCATTTCGTCGGGGAGAACCACGCAATACTATTGGGGGCACTTCAACCACTCCTCCTGTCGGAGAGGAAGGCTGGGCACCCCAGAGCACAGGGCAGGCCAGCGGGGCCGTGGGGGGCTGGGGCTGCGCCTGACAAACACCAAGCCGGCCTGGTCACTGCTGCTGGAAGTCGGGCCCTGATATTAAGGGGGACCCCACACTGGCAGGCGGCCATGTCCTCCGATGCCCGAAGGCTTTCCAAGCAGCAGGCTGGGTTCCCCCAGAGGGCGGCAGGCTTTGTCTCTTTAGCTCGGGGACGCCGGCTTGAGCTGCGCCCCTTCATTATGCACACGCTGCCCTTCCCTCCACTGTCCTGGCATCTTATTGCTGACGTGCATGGCATGGGAAGGAGGAGAGGGGTGGATTGTGCGACAGTGGAACCAAGCCCCCCAAACCCGGTGCAGTGACCCCTCACAGGGCAGCCTCGGGGGGTGTCGGCAGGAGCCGGAGCCTTGCTCTCGGTGCCGAGAGTACCGACCACCCTGTGGGTGTGGTGGGAGAGTTCAAACCCTACCCAGTGTTTGTCCGGTTCGCAGTCGCGTTCACGCTCAGAGCAGAAGACAACTGGGGGCTGCAGTCGGTCTGATTTCCTACTTCAAGCGGGGAGACGACGGAATTCTTCCCAGAGCAGCTCACGCACAGAAACACTCAGACTCCCCCGCGCTTGAATCTGGTCTCCAGAAAATGAGGGGAGGGGGAGAGAGCACCACAGCTGTGTCTGGGCCCCTTGGGTAATCGGGGGTCTTGCCAGCTCCCGTGAGAGCATGTGAGTGGGGTTACAGAGCCTCTCCCGGGCCGGAAAGCGCGGCCTTTTCAGTGGGGCGCCAGGTGGGCCTGGGGGTGGGGGGCGGAGGCTCTGGGAGCAGCAGTCTGTCGGAGGGAGGGCAATGTCTTCTCAGAAGGGGTCTGGGTTGGGGAGGAAGGAGAGTCAGTGGACAAGTGAACCCAGAAGTTAGAACATGTTGGGAGGGAGCGAGAAGTAACTGGATCCCCCCGAGGGGTATCTGAGTGGCGCTCTGGCCCCAGCCCACTGTGGGCTTGTGTGCCCAGGAGTGACCTGCCCCATGCAGCCACCTGCCCGCCTCCAAGCTGAGAGGCCACTCCTCTCCCCGGAGCTTCAGCCTGGTCCCATGGTCCCAGGATTCTGCCTTGTCCAAGGGCAGGCTCACAGAGTTCGGAGGCAGAGCAACTGTGACTGCTCCTGGGCAAGGCCCTCTCCCGATCCCCATGCCACCTCTCACAAGTGTCACAGCCCCTGCCCGTGTGTGCCTGTTATACTCTCAGCCTCTGTCGGTGCTTCGTGGATGCTGCTTTGATTTCCACCTGGGGCAAGGCAGGTGCAAGGGGGGCCAGGCCTGGGGGTGGGGCTCAGCTCTCCAAAGCCAGACCTTGGCTCTGTCCCTGCTGAGGGTCACTGTCAGCCCAGCTCAAGTTCCCTGTGCTCACACAGTGGTGGGTGGAGCCCCCTCGGGCCGGGACTGTCCTGGGACCAAGTTCTGGGAGGGCTCCCCGCTCCTGCTGGTGCCTCTGTGTGGCAGCAGAGGAGAGAATAGCCTGTGCCTTTGGCAGCCCAGACAGGGCCCGGGGGCTATCCCAAAGGGTGGGCTGCTCCACCAGGTCCCCAGCCGGTCTCCACCCCCTGCTTGGCCACCTCATTGCCAGGGCCATGTCCGGTCCAGCTTCCGGGGGAGTGAACCAGGGGGAGGGGTCAGAAGAGCTCCTCTTCCTCTTCTTTTGGATGGCCTGGAAAAGTGGGCAGAGGTTAACATTAAGAAACACTGGAAGGGGGACGTGGAAAAGATGCGATTTCCACTATCTCAGACAGCTGGGCCTTTGCACCTGGAGCCTCCCGGCCACTCAGGCTGGAGCAGGCTTCTTTCCTTGTGCCGGGCTTCCACCAGTGCCTGGAGTGTGGAGCTGCACCGGCCGGTCCCTTGCAAGGAGGCTGCAGGTCAGAGAAGCCTGTTCTCGCCAGGAGGGCCACACTTTCGGTCTGCAGAGAGCCACCTATGTGGATGTGGCTGCGGGGAGAGACTTGGGAGGCCTCCCTCTCCGGTGTGGGGGCAGGGTGGAGGGGGTGACTGAGGGCTTCACACCTGCTGTGTGGGCTGCATTTGTTCAGGGTTCAGGGATGCTTTCTGCTCACCGTGTTCACACACCAGCATCACCGTGGTCGCAGGTGTAGGTGCTGTGCCTGTGGCGGGCCTGGGACTTGGCCCCGGGATCTCTGCATTTGTTCAGGGTTCAGGGTTGCTTTCTGCTCACCTGTTCACACACCAGCATCACCGTGGTTGCAGGTGCAGGTGCTGTGCCTGTGGCAGGCCTGGGACTTGGCCCCGGGATCTCCCGGCCGGGCAAAGGCGCGGGCTGGTGCTTCAGGGCAGCAGGAGCAGGCACAGCAGAGAAGCCTGGGACGGAGCAGTGAGAGAGGGCGAGGTCACAGAAAAGGAGTTTGCATTTCAGGCTATGCTTGTATTCAGATGTACACAGTCAGGGGGCAATGGTCGGACTCCCCCCACTGTGTAGACCTCCTGGGGCTGCCCTGCTCGCCTCTCACTGCATCTGCGCAGGTGAAGCAAGCACTGATTTTTCTTATGTGCACCTCTCCAATGGCAAGAGGGCTGCAGGGTCCATGGCCACTCCTGAGGGGGTGCTTCTGCGGTCAGGTGAGTCTGCTGGCAGGACAGCTCCGCGCGCTGGGGTCTGAAGCACAGTGGGCACTGTTTTTTTTTGCCTGACAAGCTTTATTCTGCATAGTGGGATGTGAAATAAATTGTCTAGAAAAGCAAGGAAAACCTTCCGACAGTTGAACCCCCAGTCCCCTAGGCCTGGCAGTGGAGGGCTCGGCGGGGGTGGCCAGCTGTTTGCTTTTGCCTTTCCCTTCTCATCCTCCTCAGGGCAACAGGCGAACAGGAGGTGGTGTGGTGGTGGCTGCAGCCTTGGCCGGGCAGGAGGTGGGCC
>PVJI01008553.1:0-70311 GCA_004026765.1 Micronycteris hirsuta
CTTCTTTTAGGTTTACACCCCAAAGAATTGAAAACAGGGGCTCAAACAAACTCATGTACACACACGTTCATAGAAGCACGAATCACAACTGCCCGAAGCTGGAAACGACTGAAGTGTTCCGTGATGGAAGAATGGATAAACAAGTTGTGGTATATGACACAGTGGAATCTGATTCAATTGTAAAAAGGGAAGAAGCCCTGATACATTCCATGCCATAGGTGAACCTCAAAACGTTATGCTAAGTGAAATAAGCCATGCACAGGTCACACATCGTGGATTCCGTTTATGAGAAGTGTGCAGCAGAAGGAATCTGGAGAGATGGAAAACAGACAAGCGGTTGCCACCGGTGGTTTGGGTGATGAAAATGTTTGGAACTTGACAAATGCGGCGGTTGCAGAACATCGTTCATGTACTAAATACTGATGAATTTTACACTTGAAAATGGGTGATTTTACGTTACTGTTAATTGCAAGATAAAGGAAAAAAGAAATAGAACACTGTATAATAGAAAAGGGCACAGGATTTGAAATCAGACTTGCGTTTGTGACTTGACTGTGCCACTTTCTCTGTAAATAAACCTGGAGAAATCACTCAATCTCACTCTGGAAAATGCACATTCATAAAATAGGCAGAGTTCTAACCCACCCTAGTTGGGCATTAATAATCCATGGACAACTGAGATAACATAGCAAGTGATTCTTTTCCATTGTTGTGACCATTATTTTCAGATAAACTGGACATCCACTACACAAAATGAGAACAATTGCAAAGTAATATATACTTGAGGGAAAATGATGCATAAATACATGGAAAAGAAGACACGCACGAGTAAGCTAAGTGACAGGAAGGTGGGGGTGAGGTACAAGCAGCAAGACTGCATGGTTCCAGGTCTTCTTCTGGAGTTTTCCCATTTCTGGGGGGTTGGAATACACTGTGGGTGTCAAGCTTAGGGTCAGGTAATGGTGGGAGGTGAAGGAAAGGAGGGTTTGGCTTATCCTCAGCGTGTAACCCACTGCTGTCACTGAGAGTTAGCTGGCTCCTGGGGAATTAAGGATCAGCACCGCATGGGTGCCCTCAGCCTGGGTCGGGCAGAGCCCCCTGCTGCTGACTCAAAGTGCTGCTAATTATACCTATTGCGCAATGTGCAGGCCACAGGTGCCGTTGCCCCAGCCTCTGGGCAAAACGGTGATAACAATGCCAATTCTCAGCCTTGCTTTGTCTTCCTTAATGAACCCAGGCCATGTGCCCACCTCTCATGGTTGGCTCTGCCATTGGAGGACGGCGAAGCAAGACCCCAGGGACTCAGGGAGAGCTGTTTGTGCAGGCACATGGAAAACAAGGGGGTGCTTCTCTCTTTAGCTGTGTGCTAACTGACTTTTGTTCAAGAGCAAGGACATAGAGGAAGGCTTTGTTTGGAAAAAAATCTCTCGTAAGTGGGTCAGCAGAAATCAGAAAGGCAAATCTACTTTATTACAATACTTCCAAGTAATGGAAATATGTATTGTTTGCCATGGGCAGGTAATTATTATATAAATGATAGTCATACAAAGGGAATTTAAAATTTTTAGGCTAAATTAGGATAAATTAAAAAATTTGGAACCCTCTGGCCTTTACACTGTGTGTGCGTGCACATGCATACGTGTGCGTGCACATGCGTACATGTGCTTATCGTGTGTGTGTGTGTAAATGCCCGTTGCCGAGGCTCTGGTGCGGATTTGGGTCTGGCCCACTAACAAAGAGCTCGGCGCCTCCGGCAGCTGCTCTGTGACTCAGAGCATTCATGGTTTCAAGCGTCCGCAGTGTAAAAAGTTGGCATGGAAGGACTGATATGCTCTAGTTTAGCCTTCTCTTAAACAATGGGAGGTGTCTATTTCTAACAGAAATTAAACTTGAACTTCTAGGGCTTCAGGTTTGCTTCTTTTAGACAAGACAAAGCTTTCTGTTTGAGAAGGAAAAGGGACTTTTCATACCTTACGGAGTAGATGAGCAATGCATAAGTAGGTGGGACTTACACAAAGGTGGACGGACATGAAATGTGTGACAAAGGCAAAATTGTTTTTCAAGGTGTTGTCAAGGTCTGTGCTGTTGCAAAGGAATGCTGATCTGTTGTACAGGGCAGTGAAAACACAAGCCTCCGTTGGAAGTGCTGAGGGTCTTTGGCTGTTTGGGAGAAGAGGCCAGAGCACCGAGGCCAGAAACCAACATTGAAATCTGGGCCCCAAGGGGAGAGGAGACGGGACGGGGAAGAGAGGGGAGAGGAGGACTCCTTAGCTGGACGAGAGACACGAAAGTCTGAGAAAAACAAATGGGAAAAAAATTTTTTTTTCCCTTTCCAAGACTTTCTTTCTCCCTGCACCTCACAGTGAAAATTTAAAAAATGTGGAATTATGAAATGCTTTGAATAATGAAAAATGTGTTTAAGTTGTTTACCTGGCATTGAATTCCCAAAAATAATTTTGAAAAATTGTGCAAAAAGAAGAGTTACTTAAAAACATTTTGTTTCCATTATTATAAACCACCATAATGATAAACAATACCATTAAAACATTGTAATGGAGGTGCTAGACACATTTCTCTCTGAAGGGGGTACCTTAAGTGTTGGCAGGGACTGCTAGAGGTCAAGGGCATTGAAATATTCTATGGCCTATCAATATCAATCAATCAATCACTTTTCTAGATTTGGAGGTCCTTATTACCAGGTATTTTCTATTGAAGTCTCTACAGATATGAAGTTATATTGTAAGAAAAAAAATATCCACTAGTAAATTGGTCGGTCACTTAAAACATCAGTCCTCCTTCAGACACCATCCCCCTTTTATAACAAAGTTAATTTTGCTGATTGTTGGGAGTTGCAAACATCTAATAACACAATGTAAATACAGTATAAGGTCCAGGAAAATATAATTCCCCTTGAGAATGAGTAAGGTGAGCCTCTCCCAAGACCCCATGATTTCTTACCCTTATTGGAAGGTGTTTGGCCAACAGCACAACTTCCTGGAAACTTGAAGCCAGGGAGATTAATCCCCTGCCCCTGGAAACAGGGAGGCCACTGCCATGGCCACTGTGCTGTGCAGCCCTCAGCTGTGCCCTTAACTGCAGGAAAGGAGCTGTGGCCTGTGCCTGTGTCATGTCAGTGTCACCCTTGTGACCACCATGCACTGTGTGTCTTGGTTCCTTGGAGCTGCTATGATAGTCGGGGTGGCTTATAAATAGGAACTTATTTCTTTAAGTTCTGGAGTCTGGGAAGTTCATAATCAAGGTACCACAAGATACGATGTCTGAGATCCCACTTCCTGGTTCATAGGTGACTTTTCACCATGTCCTCGCATGGTGGAAGGGGCTAGGGAGCTCTCTGGGGTCTCTCTTATAAGGACACTAATCCCCTTCATGAAGAATCTGCCCTGATGACCTAATTACCTCTCAAAGGCCCCCCCCCCTCCACTTACTACCATCACAGTGGGGATTATATTTCAACATGTGAATTTTTGGGAAGACACAGACATTCATTCCATAGCAATGTGTGAATAGATCGCAGGGTCTGCATGAGGGAGAATAAGGCACCTAAAAAGGAAAGGGAACTGAAATAACAGCAGACCTGTAGAGCGGACTATACCAGTCACAGAAATACGAAAACTAGGGAGAGAGAGTGGGTTTGCTGACCATTGCTATAACTACAATGCCACGAACTTCCCGCAGCTCAGACTTAACACCACAGCGGCAGCACAGTCTGAACGCCTGCCCGCAGTCGACAGAGGGCCAAAACACAAGCCCTCCTGGTTTAGTCTATTTTTAAAAAGAAGCAAGGAAGGACAAAGCTTGATGCCGTCTTTTGAATAAAAGTCAGGAAAACTACGAGAAAGAATTGCAGTTAGGAATTTCGAAACTACCCAGAGATACCTATGAAATGCATTTGTGGTGAGAATGATCTCTGCATGCAACTGCAGCGCTTCCTAAGGATGCCAGCTTCCTTGGTTGTCATTGCGTCTGAATCTACCAGTTCATTCTTGTCAAAATCCCTCTCCGAGTCTCAGGTTCAATGACAATCTTGAGTACTTTTGTGAGAGGGAGGAAGAAAAGGAAATGGCCCCATTGATCCTTGGAAGAGTTTTAGCAAATTATCTGTGCTCACCTGAATCTTCTAGACTCCAAAATCTGAGGCAGAAGTCCTTGAGAGTTTAGCACAAAGCGGAGAAAGCCTGTGATCATAAGATACGGTCACTGTATTTCCTGGTAGCACAAAGCAAGCAGGGCCCCCAGGCCTTGGTGTTGAAAAGAGAGATGAGCCTCGGGTGTCTGATCTGGACATGCGCTCTGGGGTTGGCCAGCAGATGACGGGCAGCGTTCCCTTCCTCACTGTGCTTCCTTCTTGCTTGCTTCATAGCAAAGAGGTTGGTTTCTATTGGAAGAACTTCAAACAAATAATACATAAGATGTATTTTTTCTCCACCCAATACCATGAATGACACCACCACGAGAAAGGACAATAATTTTTTTCTAACCTTACTGTAAACACTTTAAGTAAGGTGTTTTCCTGGCTTCTCACACTTTTGTCAGCTTGTCATAAATTGGCAAACCTCAGCACATTAGGCAAGATGTCTTAAAGTTCATCGGCTTACAATTTGATATATGAAGATATATTAGATTTGTACACATTTTCCCTTAAAAGTTAATATACAGAACAGGATCCTTCCTGAGCAAACTATGCTTTCTTTCCTTTGACTGGCTTTTCTCCCTTAAATCAATCTCTTTTCTTTGGTTCTTCAGAGGGAAGTGAGGAAAAATGGTGGGCACTTCCACGGTAATAACTTTTGTCCTGCTGCACGTTATGTATTTTACCTTCCTAAACACATCAACAAACTTAGTGCATCGATGGGAATAAAAACGAGTTGCATTCGTGGTACCATCTCCCCGCCTACTCCCATCACGTGCCAAGCAACAGGGCAGGATAGGACATTCCCTTCTCTGATGGCTGCACATTTTCTGAAAATTTACACTCTCCAAAGGGCATCTGAGGACAATGGCGGTGATGAACTAGTGAGGAAAGGAGAGGAGATGGCTTGTTGTTCCGTCAGAACGTGAGCCTCTCTCATTAAAACGTCTCGGATGCAGGTTTGCACTCCCAGGCACTCCGCCCAATGCCTGGCAGGACCACAGGCTCAGCAAAGGCCCAGCGGACTGAGCTCACGTTCAAGGTGTTCTCCTTGGCTGGAACAACCCTGCTGCCTTTTGTAACAGCCAATGACTGGGGAGGGGGATTGGGGTTAGTGACACCAATCCTTAAACACATTCTAAAGTTAGATCAGAAATACGTTTCGCTCAGATATTGGGCAAGAAAGTGCAAAGTGTCCAAATTAGAAGTTAGTGCATCAAGTGGTTGATGGAACATAAGGAGGAAATTCCAGAGTGGGGTTAAGAAATTACTATTTGTTATTGAACACTTGACATGTACCAGACAGTGTGACTCCCAGAAGTACATTGTTTCATGTAATCCCATCAAGGGATTGATATTATTATTTCCATTTCACAGACAAGGAAAGTGAGGGTTCAGGGAAGCTTGTAACTTTTCAGGGTTCCAGTTATTAAGTGCCAGAGCTGAGATTCAGATCTAAATGTGTTTAATTCTAAAACCTGTGTCTTTTCTTCAAGTGGACTAAAACAATCCCCTCACCCCATTTAAATTTAGGAAGAGATTAATGCCCGGGCATTGCAGAATCTGCTGAAGGCTAGAGTTCTGTGTCTGCTGTGATCAGAAAGGATGCAAGAGGAGAAATAAGCGAGGTGTCCATACCGGGGCCTGGGGAACCTGCCCTGCTCTCTCTTGGAAGCGCTGCCTCTGCAGGGCTGAGTAGGGGCCTAGCCCAGAGTGATGCTTAGGGGCAAGGAAGGCCCACCTCGTGGGTTGCAGGAAGGTGTATGACACAGGTAGAACTCAGGCCCTAGTATACTGGCAGGTCTTCCTCTTTGGGAGCTTATGGTTTGCAAAGTCAACCCACACACAAATTAGCGTCTGCTGAGCAGAAAGGGAAGGGGGATCGGAGAAGGATGGACCGCCCTGCATCAGGTCCTTCCTCCTAGGCTGTGTTCATTTCACACTGTTGAAAATATTTAATTTTTAAATTAGCATTGAGGTCAAAGGTTTGAGTTCTTTTAGCCCACTTTTTGCAAAACTCATCTTTTAAAATGCAAAAAAAAAAAAAAAGTTCAGACTGGAGTAAAGCAGAAAAGAATTTTACTTAGTCAAATATGGAGCCATCCTCAGCAGCTCCAAACATTGGGAGGAAAGTATGGAAGAGTGGCAAAATATGGAAATAAACAGAATTCCTTTCTTTTCTGCATCTAAAGACGACAGGATTTATGAAGTCATTTCTGTCCCTCGTGAACTTGCAGACTAGCATGATTAGGAGAAAGAGTATCAAAATCAGGGTCTGGCAAACAGGAAAAAACTTCAAATATAGTTTAAACTGTTAAATGACGTCCACCTCTAGACTCTGTGTCCCCGTCATAAGACTGTACACAGGAAGAGCTCTGCAGAGAAGGGAGGGGACTTCTTCTGCTTCATCTTCAGAACTAGTTATTATTGCGTATACCACTGCGTGAAGTGACCCAGACTGTAAATATATGAGAGACATGAGGTGGTTTAAAAAAATATATTGCCTTTTATGTCATGTGAGGTGATTAAAAAAGGTGGGCTTGCCAGATTTATATGTGTGTTATGGCAAAGTTGCTTTTGAGTCACGGAAATTATTTTATGAGGCTTCATTTAGTTTTATGAGGAAAGTTCACTTCAGAGGAGAAAGTGAGTCTTGAGCACCAGCTTTCGGAGCTGGATTATCCGTGTTCTTTTGGTCCTGGGTCCAAGGGATCTTTTAGATCTGTGACATGGACAAGAAAATAATGCCACACTACTCTGTAGGTAGGGTCAGGTAGGGTAGGATGAAAGGTGCCTGGTGCCACATTTCGCTTTGGGCGATGTGAATGATGCTGGCTCAAGATTTGGTGCCTGGAGGGATGAATGAGTAGTTACAGCCCCTGCCCCGGAACTCCACACAGCCTACAACCTTGCCTTATTTGAGAGTCCCCACATGCGTGGCTGCTCTTTCTTTTGGTGAAGGTTTGAGTGAGGGCTGACATCACCTAAGAACTTAAACAGGAAAAAAAAAAAGATGTAAGAGAATGGGAGAATCTAATGCTAATTTTCTTCAGACATTTCTCTGTGTATCCCATATTTCTGTTTGTGAATAACTTCCCAACCAAATCTGGGCATGGCTGGAAATACTGGACTTTGCCAGGAATGCTAAAAACAATGTGAAAAAGTAAAGAAATAATGAGAATGAAGAGGAATGATTCTTAGAACTCCTTAATTCCTGTCCTGTATCAAAACTCAAGTGAAATAACCAGTTGCTTGCAGATGGCTGGCTACCTTTCCCGCTTTAGAAACCACAGCCAGGACCCCGTGGGTGTTTGCTCTCTCCGGGCCTTGTGCTGATGCACGGTGTCATCTGTTCGTTCGTTCATTCATTCATTTATTCATTCGTTCGTTCATTCTCCCATCCGTTCATTCGCTGTTTATCAATTAATTAAGTCAGTCATTGCATCATAGTGATGAAAGGATCAATTTGCAACAAACTCGATCCCAAAAATCTTCATTGTGTTTACATTCAGTTTTTTAGAGTGTAACCTTGACTACACAGACTGACGACCAAGGCTCTCGCCCCCCCTGGCTGGGTCCGAATGAATGAATGGCTCATAGTGTTTATACGTGCACAGTGATCCTGCGGACAGTTACCAGATAGCATGGCTGCTGTCTTTTCTCTCACTTATGATTTTGTCAATTTTCAATGTCTTTTTTGTTACACACAGTTTGATCACTTAGGAAAGGGAAAGGATAGGAGAATAAGAGTGAAACAACAGTGGTGGTAAGAAAGAATTACTACAAAAGTTTGAATTTATAATATACTTATATTAGTTCACTTCCATTATCTCTAAGCCTGTATAAATTAATCTCTATTGGTTCTTTACCTCACTACTATTCTGTTGCTATTTCTTCCTTTTAGAGCAACCCTATACGGTAGATACCAGGGACTCACTAGACCAAGGCCACAGAGCCAGGACAGAGCATTGGATTTAACTGGCTCCCGGGCTTTTTCCAGAACCTGAAGATGTCCTGCCACCCTGCAGGGACCTTGGTGATTACATGAGGGGACTGATCTCTGGGTTTTTCAATTCGCCTTTGCCAAAACTAAAAATAAAAATCATCTCTTACATGTAGATCGATTTATAGATTATGGACTGTTTTGGCCTTTAAACTAGTATGTCCAAAATATGTTCCATGGGATGTTAATAAGCATTAAAAAAGTTTCTGTGGGCAAACCTATGTAATTGCTGGCTCAAATAAGGTGAAATTCTTTCTAGTGGGAACTCTCAGAGACACTGGTATTTTATCGTGCACCACAAAGCACTGCGATTGTTTATTGGTGGTGGGTATAATTGGCTTCCCAGACGTATGTGTTCATTGTCTTAGACCTGGTTTTCTGAAAGCAGATACTGCAATGGAGAATCGCTCTTGGAATATTTATTGGCATGTGTTCTTGCAAGTCATACCTGTATGGAAGTGAGGATGGCAGGATTGGGCGAGGGAGAAGCTGAGCTGTCACACAGCTGCAACTAGATCCTCAGCAGGTGCCACTGGGAGCTCTGGAGCTGGGATGGGACCTACAGGGTGTCCTGAATTGGGGTTAAAGGGTCAGGCCTTTGGGTTCCTGCATTAGCCAGCCATGGCTGCTGGCTGCCCCTCTTGGAGACAGTTCCGTATAACTGAGGGCCATTCCCAGAGAGAGGTGCTGTTGTGAGACTCAGCTTGAAAGGGGGGCTCTGTGCACAGTACCCCGGCATTTACTACAACTATGGGGCACTTTTTAATGGAACCAACGCCCTATGAAACACACTTTGGGAAATGCCTCCTATTGGACTCTACCCAAAATGAGGTCGACATGTGGCCTGCTGAGGAGAAGTCGTGCTCTGCCTCAAACATCAGTGATCAAAGCAGTGCAACCCGGGTCCTGGAATTCGCTTCATTGACGTTTTAAGAAAATTATTCGTCCTTTCACATAAGAGGAAACCCCATAGAGTTATGATATGTAAGACAGGATTTCCCATCTAGTCATATATTTGGTTTGCTCATCTCCTTCCTTCACATCCAGTAATTTATAATATCTTCTGCATCAGGAGCACTAAGATATTTGGGCCTCCCTCTCCCCCTTCTTAAGTCTCTGGCTCTGAATAGTCTGGACACTTTGGAGCAAATGGGTGAAGAGGAGAGGTAATTCTTTGCTAATTCTCTCAGTTTCTGCTGTGGTTTTGGCCAATTTACATTTTCAATGTATTTTCTGTGGTCACTCTTGGTTGTTTCTATTTTGCTTGAAAGTCTCCCACATCATCCAGGCAAGGTTCCAGCAGGGAACCTCAAAAGGACCAATTGAAGAGAGCTTCTAAAAGGATGATTTATAAAGCTGTGGGCAGAAGTAGAGGAAATGAACATAGGAAGGTATAACCCACCAGGAAAAGGAGAGGAAGCTGTTATGGGCACCCAGGCCAGCAGCTGTAGGACCTGTGTCTTTCGGTGCGAGGGAGGGAGCTGGGGGAATGACGTCTCCCCTCATGCCTTCCCACGCGCTGAACCTAACACCGACCAGAAACCAAGGGGGTTGGTGTGGCCCACAAAGGCCAACCCTTTGGGCACACAGCAGAGAGGAGAGGGCAGAGAAGGATCTGTGGACAAAGGGGAAGCTCTGCCAGCCAGGTCTGCAGAGAAGGTTGATTTGCATAGAGTTGAGTAGATGCTCTCATGGTTTTTAAAGACTTTTTTCCAGTACCTGTGGTTGTTTCCTAATTGTGTTTATTTGTTTTCTTCCTCCTCCCTCATTGGCCATCTTTTTTTTTTTTTTTAATTCATAATTATACTCTTTTTTTTAAAAGATTTTATTTATTTATTTTCAGAGAGAAGAGAAGGCAGAGAGAAAGAGCAATGTATGGTTGCCTCTCACATGGCCCTCACTGGGGACCTGGCCCGCAACCCAGGCATGTGCCCCGATTGGGAATCGAACCGGGACCCTCTGGTTCCCAGCCCGCGCTCAATCCACTGAACTACACCAGCCGGGCTCATTGGCCATCTTATTATATGATCCACGTTTACTAACTTTTGTTTCATATTTTCTATCATTATTTTTGTGTGCTATATTTAGTAATATTTTTCAAATCTTGGGTGATCTGCCCATTCACTTTTTAATTCTAATGAAAATATTTTTCATTTGTGTAAGTTTCATTTGGTTCTTTTTCAAATCTTCCTCTTCATTTTTCACGGAGCAGAATTCTTTCCTTATATTTCCAAACCTTTTAAAATCCTTTTCTACTTTAAACATACTTCTGAGTTTATAGTTTCTATTACATTGTTTTTCTACTATCTCAGGCCCTTGATAAATGAATCATCTGCTGTATACGCTGACTTTCGTGGCAGATTGTTTGCGCAAGTGTTCTGTCATTCTCAGTGGAGAATTAGCTGCAGAAGAGATTTTGCTTTCTGTTTCTTTGTTGATTTCTTAGCTTTTGCTTGAGGTTTCATTGCCCATGTGTACAGTTAAAGTAAAAATTTAGACTAGTGCAAGACCTAGTCACAGGGGATTTTTTCCCCCATCTAGAACCATTGTAGATATGGCTTCCTGGTAATTTTTCTGACAAACCGGACAACTGACATACTCCTTTCACGGGGGTCGCAGCCCTTTTAGAGTTTCAATTTTCACTGGAGTCTCAGCTTCAACTCCCCAACTTTAACACCCCAAGATCTCATAAATTGTTGGTGTATAATTAAAAAAAAACCCAATACTTAGTCATCCCGCCCTTCACTTGTCTCCTGTGGGAGGTGTCGTTGAACTTTTGCCTGTTGCTCTGACTCCCAGCACTGCCGCCCTGTCAGGGCCCTCGCCAAGCCTGGAGAGAAAGCTCTGGCCCTGTCTCATACATAAACATTAATTTCATTGAATAAATGAATGAATGATGTATACGAGATATGGTGCTGAACTACTTCATGTGAAGAGAAATGAAACAATCCCTGCCCACAAGGCCCAGGAGGAGAGAGACTTGCAAGCAGGTAGTTCTAATCCAAAGGGATGCTGGAATGGAGTGGCAGGCAAGGCACCATCGGTATAAAAAACAAACAAACAAACTTTGTGGAGAAGGCAACACTCGAGCGGAGCCTTGAAGGATGAGCAAAGTTTCACTTGGTGGTGGAATGAGAGAAAAAGCATGGCTCTCAAGGAGGAGGGCCCAGGCAAAGGCATGGCTGTATGAAATTAAACGTTATGCTCTGGGGTCTGTGGTTGCCTTTGGCTGACTGGTATCTCGTGGCCACTATGGGAATGCTCCTTGTAGACCTCCACCTGCAGGGAGGGTAGTTGACCAAGGCTGCTGCTCTCTGAAACCCACACTGGATTTCACTAAGACCACATGCATTTCCCATAGGCTGCTCTCAGCAGTGGCTGAGTGAGGCAAGGACACAGACTGGCCAATCCTGGGGTCACGGAACTCCTGTGCCGGCTGACTAGGCCTTGACATGGGCTGACATTGCTCCCTGAGGGCCCCGCTGCAACGTTCTCAGACTCCCCGTCAGTCTAGGGTGCTCCCACCCAGCAATCTCCCCCTCTCTCCTGTCCCTTGGGTCCAACCTTCGTCACAGTCTGAGGGTTCTTCTGGCCTTCGTCAGCTCCCTCCCTGTCGCCTCTTATGCAGGTGTTAGCCCTAAGCAGATGTGTGCCCTTTAATTTCATCATAGTGTCTGCCTCTTGGTAGACCCGGATTGACATGCGCCATCCATTCTTCTACAGGAAGGCTGCAGAAGGAGGGACTGGACAGAGCCATCTTGTCCAGGGCCTTTAAGGCTACTCTCAAGTGTGGAACTCAGGCAGAGGCAGTACTGGCAAAGATTTTAGAGTTGGGAGAAGTGAGGTCTGGCTCATATTTTAGGAAGGGGATCATGGCAAAAGCAGGAAGGGTGGAGTTTTAGGAAGTCATTGCAATGACCTGGACGAGATGTGGTGGGACTGAAGCCTGGCACAGTGGAGATGGGGACCTGACTTCCCAGCTCCCACAAAAAAAGAAGGTGCGTGACTCTGGTATGAAATTTTACCTTTTCTCAAGTTTATGGAAAAGAAAGCAACTCTTACTTAAGTTTGTTAGAGAAGACCCTACATGTGAAGTGTTAGCAGAAAAGTCACCCCAGGCCCCCTCCACTGCTATTTCCAGGCGTGGCCTCCCACGGAGTGAGTCAGAAAAGCACCCGAGAAGCAATTACAGTTTGTCTCCATCCCCAGCCTTCTCCATTCTCAAGGGCAACTGAAAAGGGAAAGGATCCTTCCCAGCTCATTTCGACTTTCTCAGTTCAGGGTCTCCGGGGAGCTGTCCAGAAACAAATCCCCTGAAGGCGCCTTGTGTTGTATGAACCCTAAATGGTGCCGTGTGGTGTGAGGGATTCCCACGAGGGAGACCATCTCAGGTCTTGTGGGGACAGTCCTGAAGTTCCAGGTTTTAGATTGGAGAGGAGAAGCAAGCCCGAGGAAGCATGAGCTGTCTGCAATGACCGGATGCGGGGCAGTCGGGGAGAGGGCCAAGAGGGGAACCATACAAGGAACGCTGGCCAGGCCTGCCCCCGTCCCAGCTTCCAGGGCAGCTGTTCCCTTTGTACCCAGACCCGGGCAGAAGAATGGTGCCCTGGAAAACAGAAGGGCACAAGGGACGTTAAGAGGCCCTTGGCAATGGGAAATACAAGTGCTGCCATTCCCTGAACTAAACTGCCAGCCTCTTAAACTCCTGGCTGAATGGGCTAAGAGGGCGCAGATCAGGTGCTCGGAGGGTGAGTTGGCACATTTACCTCCAGTCACCAATTGTAAGTGAGGCATTAGCAGCTTCCTATCTGAACTAACAGGAAGCCTATTAAAAATGCTATTGTCTCTTCCTGCCTGGGCTGACAGGACTGTTAAATGACCAAGTCCACAGAGCTTTGCCAAGTCAAGACCCAGGGAACATGCAGCTGTCGGTGCCACCTGTGTCTGTCTGAGGCCAGCTCAGAGACTTTCTCTTCAGGGCACCCCCACTGCGGAGCGCTGGGTCTGCAGAGTCCAGAGCAGGCAGAGGCATTGAAGGAGAAGGAGGGAAGGAAGAGCCGTTTCAGCCTCACTGGCTGAATGCACGCAGCTCTTTCCGCTTCCTCCTGTGTTTCAGCAGCAATCAGGAATTCCTCTCTGCCTACCACCCCACAACCTCTGCCATGTTCTGGCTGGGAATCAAATCTAGTATGAAACACCTGCCTTCCACTGCTGTACCGCAAACACAATGCACTACATGCCAGTTGGCAGCAGAGAGAAAAGAGGTGCATTAAAGAAAAGTTCCTGACATTAAGTGTAACCCTGTCTTTGTGCATACACTCTCTCTCTCTCTCTCTCTCTCACACACACACACACACACACACACACACACACGCACACACACATGCACCAGGCCAAAGCTTCAAAAATTTCCTTGGCTAATGCACTGTCAATCAAACACTGAACAAGAAAGATAGCCCTCTCCTTGGGAGCCACAAACTCTATGTACGACAGGTATGTATGTATAAGTGTGCATGTATGTGAGTTTGTGTGTGTGTTTGTGTGTGGGTAGATGTGTATGTAGGTGTGTGTAGGAGGGTATCTTGGTGGTTATGAAGGGACCAACCCTGGGAGGGTCACTGGTCTGGTCGAAGGCAGGGTGGTAATCAGGAGTGTCAGGTACTCAGATGGGCTCTGTTCCTGGTTGAAATGAACTGTCTCTCCTGAACTTCCAGCGCTGCCTGGAGCCCCTCTAGGCCTGCAGTGTGCTCCGCCTGCCTGTGCTGCGTGGTCACTGAGGTGGCTGCTGCTGGAGGACCTCGTGGGTGGCATCCTGGTGAGACAATTCTTCCCCGGCCTCAGGATGACAGTCTACACCCTAGCATTGTCACTGTCACCCTTGGGCCTGAAACAGCAGGTCCCCATGTTCAAGCCACGCTAGCTGTCAGGTTCAGGTCTATCTGTCTGTCAGCCTAGCCTCCCATAACCCATTAGCGGTGGGTGGCTCCCTGCCAAGTCTGCCTGCCCTCCCAGCCCTGCCTGGCGGTCCCAGACAGTGGGGCTCTGTGCGTTGCTCTCCTGTGGGCAGCTGGATATTTTTCTATAGAGGGGACTCGTCATTAGAGGACCCAGAGGATGAGGGGTGGCACCTTGAGCTGTTTTCCTTTCTCTTTGGTCCTCATTTACTGATCCTCTCGAAGGAGCAGGGCCACCGGCTGGCACCCACAGTTCACTTGTCCCAGTGAAGGCAGCTTGACAGCTGCATAAATCACGCGAAGATACCACTAATAGGTTGCTGCCTGGGACTGTACCAGACCACCCAAGCACAGCTCCCGAAGGCCCTGGGAGGCCTGCACACAAATACAGTAATGCAAATCACTTAACCCTTTGTTGTTCCCCAGCACGCTGGAACAAACGGGCTCCCGTTCCCCAGACCAGCCTCTCCTGTTTCTCAACTCTCCTCCCCTCCCGACTTGGACTTCTGACATTTCTCATCCCCACCCAACTCTCCAGATTTCAGCTGAGCTTATGCACCCAGCAGGTGATGAAGGGACCGAGGCCTTGCCAGGGCTTTCAGCTGAGGTGGCATGGCATTGGCCAGCGGCGGTGAGAGTGAGGGAGGGACAGTCACTCAGCGGCAGGGCAGGTAGGCAGGGTATGAGCTGAGCACACAGGACTCTGGTCAATGCAACTGTAAGTCCCACTTCTTGGCCTCTGGGGTGGTTTCCACAGTCTGCTGCCACGTATCCCAGGCCTCTGTCCTAGATGCAGAGGGAAGGTGAGGACTCAGTGAAGTTGTAGGGAGAAAACCATGCCTCATTTTCTCACCTGATGGAAAACTGAAGCAAAGTTTTCCCTTCAGCCACCTCAAGTGCTAATGATGATATATGCTCACCCTGTTCGAGGTGCCAGAGATGCCAAAGAGAATGAGGCCGGTGTCCTGCTCTCTGAAGCCCACAGCCTTGTGACAAGGTCTTCCTTGTCCGCGGCTTCTGTACCCTTGCTAATACTTCTGCAGCCTGTCTAGCCTCTGTCTGCTCTGAACGCCCAGGCTGCTCCTCATCCTTCTGGGGGCCTTTGCATTGTTTGCTGTTTCTTTTCTGAGGAAAGCTGAGGAAAGGTGTGGCTCCCTCACCCACATCCTCCCAGTCTTTGCTCCAGTGCCACCGTCTCAGCCAGGCCTTGCCCAGCCACCCGATTCAGGACTGTGGCTAACTCCTGATACGACATTGCCGACCCCTCTTCCCTGATTTATTTTCTTTTAAAGCACTCAGCCACTCTCAAGTATGCTGTGTAATTTCCTTCCTTATTTTGTGTAGTGTGTGCCTTCCCCTACTAGCCTTGTAATTCTTTGGGGGCAAGAACTTTGAATTATTTTGTTCACTGATGTATCCTGGATGACTAAAATATTGCTTTCACATAGGTGCTCAATAGATATTTATGTGATGAAATGCTGTAACAGAGAAATGTGCCATGAGCCATGGGGACCAGGGGAAATAGTGATGTATTTACCTACAAGGCCCGGGGAGGGGAGTGTGAGTCCAAGTTCATCAACCCGGGGATCAATCTTTTCGTCATAGAAATTGGAAGCCATGAGGGAATTAAGTAGATTCACTTCCTCTTTGTCATCTCTGAGAATTATATCACTGCCTCCAAGAAATACTTATTTATTTTCCCCTGAAAATAGTCACATTTATTTGTGGTAAGCTGAATAATGGTCTCACTAATTCCCAGATGTGATTAAATTCAGGATTTTAAGATGAGGAGATTATCTTACTTTATCTGGCTCAATGTAATCATGTGCATTCTTATAGGACAGAGACAGGAGCATCGGCGAGAGAAAAGGAGATTGACCGTGGAAGCAGAGGATGTAGACATGCTGGGCCACAAGCCAAGGAATGCAGGAAGCTTCTAGAAGCTGAAAAAGGCCAGGAAATGGATTATCCCCTAGAGTCTTCAGGAGGAATGCAGACCCATTGACACCTTGACATTAGCCCAGTGAAACTGATTTTGAACTTCTGGCCTCCAGACATGTAAGATAATAAATTCAGGTTATTTTAAGCCATAGAGTTTGTTTAATTTAATACAGCGCCAATAGGAAGCTAATACAATATCCTTTGTATACTTTTTGAACACTTCCCCCCTCAGTCCTAACTTGTTTTGGGCTTTTGTTCTGCTGACATTACTCTTGGAGGTGAGCACGGCTCACACATCTTCTTTTACATCTTTGCACATGACCTTCTCCAAGTGTACTTCATCTGATGGTTCTTTGTCCAATTCCTAAGTGATTTGCATTTGTAAAAAAGGAGCTTTCCCCACCTCTTCCTTGCTGAGATCATTCGAGTTCACACAATCCCTGTTTCCCCCCAGGTGTTTATTTATAAGTGCTTTCCAGCCCTCCGGAAGTGCTCTGGTGTAGGCTGGCCCTTCTGTCACTGAAATGTTGCTGCTGAGCAATAGTTCATCTCCTCTCTTTCATCTCCTCAAGACCGAAGCCTGGTAACAGCCTTGTGGCCCATGTCCTAGCTGTGCCCATCCTGTGCCACCACCAAATGATGGGTGAGGCGGGGTAGGAGTTAGAATTCTGTTCATTCACCTGAGCAGAGCTATCTGGCGGCTCACCCCTCTCAGCACCCTCCTCCCCCCTCTGCCTTTCTCTTCTTATTCCGATAACACTGGATGAAAAGCTCTTGGCCAAAGACGTTGTCCTAAGCGGACAGGGACATTTTCCTTCCATGATCTCCTTCAGGTTGCCCATGAAAATAACTGGAAAATAGCACTCCAAGGTTGTTTATGTGTCCATCCAACATGCTTTGGTTGAATATTGTCCGTGCACAATGCTCTGTGCTTGCCAATAGGAAACAGGGTGCAAAAACTCTCTCCCGTTCGTGCAGATGGCATTCCTGTGGTACTTCTACGGCATCCACAGACCTGACTGCGCTGTCAAGAAGACGTCAGTGGAGCTCAGGTGAGGTGGTGCCTTTGCTGTGTTCTTTGGAATAACTTGGTTGTCAACCTTTTTTTCTTTTCAGCCTTCGTCTCCCCGAAGGCTAGGCTAACCTAACTGCAGCTGGAGTAGGGTGGGCGGCACTCACGATATTGAAAGAACAAGAAACGTGGCGCTAAAACTGGAAATGGGTTATGCTAGTTAAGGGATGGAAACCAGCGGCTGGAACTGCCCTTGTTCTGTGTTGTATCACTTGAAATGTGGCTAGTGCCACTAAACATCGGAATTTTAATTATATTTAATGGTTGTCTAAGCTTCAGTCTTAAAATGATAAATATGTCAGTGATTGAGAAAGTTTTCAGTATATTTACAACATATACTTGGGTGTATAAACCAACTCTTTGAATTGTACATTTTATAAAATCTAAATACAGGCAAAATAGGTCTCATGAAAATTTAGCATCTCCATTGAGACATACTACATTTTGAAGCCTCAGTATGAGAAAAGGAATATAAAATATCTCATTCATAATTTTGTATTAATTATATATTGAAATAGTATTATTTTGGATTTATTGAGCTAAAGTGAAATATGTTATTAACATTAACTTCATCTGCTTCTTTTCACTTATTTTGATGTGGCTACTAGAAAATTTAAAATTACAAATGTGGACACCCTGTACTTCCATTGGCCGGCGCTGTCTTGAATGATAACGGTATCCTTCCTAAACACATCTTAAGCAAGACTGGAAATATTTGATCACTTTCCATGATAGCAATGTCTTCCAATTTTTAAAACAGAGTTAAGACCATTCAAGTTTGCACAATCCCTGTTTTTTCCCCATGTTTTTATTTATAAGTGCTTTCCAACCCTCCCTGGCCTATCAAAAGTTTGGAAAATATACTCGAATCCTTGCCAGTGTTTACATGGATTCCACATTGTAGAGTAGAGTAAGGAGAAAAAACGCATTTTTAGTGATTTTCACTTTCATAGACTGTGAACAGAGAATGGTGACAATGCAATAACCAAGAATAAAACCAGCAGGACAGGCAATGTGGCTCGCACGAACGCACCCAGACGGACTTCCGGCTCCTGCCTGGCTGTGGGTGACGTGCCTCTTCCGTAGCTTCCAGCTGATACATACAGAGGAGAGCTCGTCTCTCTGCTAGGACAGGGAGGCCGTCTGACACATTTCTCATTTACCCTGAAGACTTGTTTGGGGTCTTAACCGCCCCTTCTGTTCTGTGTTCTCCAAAAAGATGCTCCTTTTCATTTATGATTCTTATTTATATGTGTTCTTAAGACTTCTCTCTTCTGCCTCCAAACAGCAATACCAATAACTCAGGAGCCGTCACAGTCGTCATCATCACCATATTGATGATGCGTCGCCCCATCTTGCTACTTTCACACACACACACACACACACACACACACACGCACAGAGGAGAAACAAACAACACTAGGAATAAAAGAGCTGCAGTCATTCAGATATAACAGAGATTTAAAAAAAGCAGGAATAGTAGGAGCCTCGCCGAGTCCATGATTTTGAAAACTTATTTATTAAAGGCAGGGGAGTTAGACTAACCCACACTACGTTCTTCCCCGGATACCCTTGAACCACTTGCTGTTTCTGGGCTTTTCCTCCCAGCCTAGAACACCCTCATTTTCGTAGAAGTAAACTAAGCTTTACTTCCCTGACATTGTTGGAAGGAACAAGACATATGAATAGGGTTGTCGAATGTAGCCAGTAATACAGGATACTCAGTTAAATTTGAATTTCAGATAGCTAGCAAATCATTTATTCAATTATATGTATGTTTCAAATATTGAAATGTGGGACATACTTATACCAAAAAATTATTTGTTGTTTATCTGAAATTCAAATTTAGCTGGGTGTCCTGTATCCTATCTGGTAACCCTACATGTTTAGGATGTATTGAGTTTGATAATTGGAAGGTTGCCAGTTTTAACAAATAAAAGTACAGAACACCCAAATATGTAGTATTTTGGTCATGCTTATACTGAAAAAATATTTGTTATTTATCTGAAATTCACATTTAACTAGACATCCTGAATTTTGTAGGGGAACCCTAGTTCTTGAGAAAGTGGTTCCCTGTGTAGAAGAGCAGACTACCCATGGAAGTTTCAGGGGCAGGAATAAACATTCTTGTTTGAAGCTCTGGTGATGCATTGTCTTAGAAAAGACCAGAAACCCAAGGCTGCCCTGGAGTGAGATGGCTTCTATTTTTGGTTCTAGTAAGGGCTCCAACTTGCTCCCCAATTTATAAAGGGCATGGGACTTCCATCGCTCTCAGCTTTGCTGAGGAGTTGCTGTGCGAATCCAAATCAGACTTGTGCTTATTCTTTCAGAAGGAAGCAATTCCATCCCACCTGCTCATCGCCACCTTGCACTCTGGTCTTGATATAGTAAGTGGAGCTGAAACTATTTCATCATTAAGGAAATTGTTCATCTCTTTGCCATCTTTTCCCAATTCTTAGTTAATCATTTTGGGTTGCCAATGCAAGATAGAGAAAAATAAAAGAGGTAGGAAGGGGCTGTCTGGGGACTCTCTACCGTCTTCAGCCATTTAACTTCTGGCTCAATTCCCTTTTTAAAAAGCTGTGTTTATCTTCCCCCACCCTGCTCTCTTGCAAAATACTTTTAAAAGAACATTAACAGGAGGAGGATCAAGGATCTTGTTTTCTTTTCATTCTTTTTGATTTATGTTCCTTTGTCTTTAAAGCTCTTATAATCTCTCACATCTTCAGAGCCTGTTCCCTGCTGACAGAGAGAAGGTAGCGAAAACTCCCTGGGCTTTGAGATAAACCACCCCAAGCTGGATCATTAGCTACACAAACTTTCTCTCTTTAGCCTTCTCTTAAATGTTTGGATCTCTAGAACTTCTTGAAAATGAGGGAAAGCAAACACCCCAGGTTGTGTCTTTAGAAGCATGTAACCAGCACTTTTTATTAACTCTGGTGGGAGTAAGACCTTGAACTGAATTGGTCTGGTAACTCCTTCATTGCATCAGACATTTATTGAGCTGCTACTAGATGCCATTGGCTAGGGCTGTTTGGCCGGCAAAGATACATATAATGGGGTCATGTCTATAGGACCTTGCTTATAAAATAATTGGGGGCAAATAACAATTCATTTTTTAAGACCCCACAACATACTCAGTCAAGTTACCCTGTAAACACTCTTCCAGCAGCCTGTACTTTCCCAGCATTGCACATTAACAGATACATTTATACATTTACTTCTGTAATGGATAGTGTCTTGCTCTCTTACTAGTTTGTAAACTTTGTGAGATCCAGGAGGAGAGGGGCCAGGTCTATTTTGATTATTGTTATACTCTTAGCCTCAAGCTGGCATATTCTATGCATTCATAAAAAATCACCTGAAAGAATGATTTGAACAAACAAATTATAATACACAACAATTTTATGTATTTCTTACAAGTGAAGAGTGATGTGAGCAGGGAGAAGAGCAATCAGTCATTAAAGGCTTTGCCCACGTGGTGAGGGAGGAATGATAAGGCAACAGCTTGATGGAGGACTGATGCTGGAACTGACCCCTGAGTGTCCTTATGGTGGAGGCCACAGAGCTCCGGTCCTCCCGCAGTCTGAAGGCCCTTGTTTTAAGAGGCCCTAGTGCTCTGTGATTTCTAAGGTCTTTGCTCATCTCTGATCTATAGTTTTATGATAACTTTAATAACAGGAGACTCCTTTCTTTCTGATCTTTGCACCTCTAAGCTCTGTTTGCTCTGCCATGTTGGATAGAACCTCCCTGCAGACCTACTAGGCATTTCGTGCATAGCCTTGAGGTATATTATCTTCTATGAATTTTAAATGGCCTCTGATAGTTTTTAAAGTGTATGTCTGAAATGAATGGGAAATTCATCCATAACTCAAATACCAGAGCTTAGTTCAGTCTTAACATTTGGGGTTGGTCCTATTCCTGAGACATGAACCTCAGCCAGCCCCATCACTGGAATCCTCTAGGCCCTTTACAGGTTCAAGGGCAAGGAGAACAAGAAGACAGTTTCAAATGTAAGGAATCCTGGGAACAGGAAAGCTCCTTAGAGGTCTCTTGACTCAACCCCCTCTGGGTAAAAGAGGCCCGGAGACAAATCACCTCCCCAAGGTCATGTTGATCACTGACAAGGTGGGTAGGTAGGGGGGTTGGGAGCACTGGGAAATGACTGGGTGAGTTATTGCAACTCAGGGCTCCACTCTAGGGGTAAAACTTGCTGAGAACATTATAACTACATGATAATGCTGCCCTACCTTCTCTACTTTGCTCCATGTGAGATGTAACTATGCTGAGACAAGTCCTACTGGGACACGGTGACTGCACAAAGTGTTCCCTCCCGGCATCACTGCAGTCTCTGCCTCCGGGGCCACATTGCCTCCTCCTCTTCTGTGTCTAATTTTCCTTTGCCTCTCCCTTATAGAGACACTGTGGTGACATCTAGGGCGTGTCTGTCAGCTCAAGCTGCTACAACAAAATACTGTAGACTGAGGGCTTAAACCACAGACTTTTCTCATGGTTCTGGAAGCTGGAAGTCCAAGATCAGGGTGTCAGCAGAGTTGGGTTCTTGGTGAGAGCCCTGTTTCTGGCTTGCAGATGGCTGCCTTTTTCCTATATCTTCATGTGAGAGAGAATGAGCTCTGATCTCTTCCTCTTCTTTTTTTTTTTTTTTTTTAAGATTTTATTTATTTATTTAGAGAGAGGGAAAGGGAGAAAGAGAGGGAGAGAAACATCAATGTGTGGTTGCCTCTCATGTGGCCTCCACTGGGGACCTGGCCTGCAACCCAGGCATGTGCCCTGACTGGGAATCGAACCTGTGACCATTTGGTTTGCAGCCCAAGCTCAATTCACTGAGCTACACCAGCCAGGGTCTTCCTCTTCTTATAAGGATGCTAGTCCCATTAAGGCGCTTAATCCTCAAGTCCTTATCTAAACTGAATCACCTCCTAAAGACCCCATCTCCTGATACCATCATATCAGGATTTGGGTTTCAACATATGAATTTGGGCAGCACACCAACATTCAGTCCTCAGTAGGGCTCACTAAATAGTCCAGGATAATCCCCTCATCCAAAGATCTTTAATTTAATTTTATCTTAAAAACTTTACTATATCAGGTACCACTCAAGTGGCCCAAGGATTAGAACATGAATGTACCTTCGGGAGTCATTGTCAGGTTAGCTCAGAGTCTTTCGCCCTAGTCCAGTGGTTCTCCAATGTGGGCCCTGGACCAACAGCATCTGCATCCTCTAGAAGTTTGTGAGAAATGCACATTTTTGGAAGCCCCAGACCTACTCAGCCAGGAACTCTAGGAGTTGAGGCCAGCAACGTGTATTTGTACAAGCCCTCCAGGGGATTCTAATGCAGTTTGATGACTATTGTGCCCATCTAAAGTATACTCTTATAAATATTTTTGTTCAGAGTTCCTAAGGCATCCTAGATGTCTTCGCTGCTCGGTTTCCACCGCCATGCTGTCTCTGATGGATGGGTGAACGCCTGGACTGTTTTGTTAGGAGAAATAGTACCATGATTGATTAGCAAGTTCTGTCACGGCAGCAGAGGAACAGCGCTGCCATCAGCATCAACCCTACCTTAGCCTATAGGTCTCTGGGGTCATTTGTAATAAAAAAAAAAATCACACACTTCACATTTTCTTTTTGATGATATTAGAAAGGGGGGACACAAATTGTCCTTGGTTTGTCCTCTTTTCTGTTGTGTGTGCAACCTTTGTGATTTTAGGAGCGGTCGTATTTTGTATTAACCACAAATATCTACATGAATAAAAGTAAAGCAAAACAACCAAAAGAACTATTTGTTTGTTTTTTAAGCCAAAGCTGCGAGTGGCTCTGTGTTGATGGAAAGCTCTGTATTTTTTCTCTGGCAGCTAGACCTGGAGGGCCCGAGCTAGAATTTATTCCCTTCCCAGGACGCTCCCCCAGGGCCCTACTCCACACCCACAGAGTGCTCTGTGGTTACTTTTCATAAGCTGCCATAATTTTCAAAGCCCAAAGGGCTCATAATCAGATTTGGGAAAGCTGCTCCATTTGTAAGGGTCTGAGGTTGGCTTTCATGATGTTGTTCCCTGAAGGGAGCGATGAGTGACAGCAAAGACGTCCTTTTTCCCCCCCACTTGGGGATAATCCTTTGTTTAGCAGGTCTTTATTGTTGCGGAGGAAGTTTACTTAGCTTCTGATCCTACTGGACTGATTCAGCAACTATGCCAACACCCCCACCCGACCCGACACCTCTTCTGAGAACAAGCCCGTTGCTGCACATTTGCGTTTCCAGGCAGGTCGTTTTCTCTTTGGACAGCCTCAGTATTGCTCAGATAGGGACGATTTGCAGCTCGGGCTGCTGCCGCCTTTGCAGGCTCGCCACCACCTCTCTGCCTCGAGACAAGCCCGGCCATCTAACACGGAGATTCTAAAGCACACCCCGGCCCTTAATGTGGATCAAGATAGTCTGCGAGCAAATCCCGGCTCCTCTTCTGAGTTTTTTTACAACTTTTCACAGAGTGTCTTCCTTAGGCCTCTTCAAGGACATTTCTTTCCCTTTGATCAGGTTAAGACTCATTGAATCCTATTAACTGCTGGGTTAGTTCTCGTTATTAACCACTTCTCCCTGAATTTCCAATGTCAAGTCCCGTGGTTCTTGTCAAGCAGCATGCTTTCACCAGAGAAGACAGTTCTTCTGACTCATCATTAATACTTTATAAGACAATAATCATATTAATATAGCTAACATTTACTGAGCATTTACACATGCCTCACAGTCTCCAGTGAGTTTCCCACGTAGTCACTCCCTTAATCTTTGGGAGAACACTACACTGTGGTAGTTGGTAGTATTATAAACTACAGTTGAAATTAGGATGCTAAGACTCAGAGGTTCAGCAACTTGCCCAGAGGCATGTGGCCCTAGGTTAATTGTAGTCTTTCGTTTGGCAAAAAGGATCGTACTTCTAGGAGAAGACTATTTAGGGATAGCAGAGCCATCTTTGGTCCTGAAAGAGCTTCCTCCTTGCGATGCTATTGTTCGCCAGGCCATGTGCGTTTCGAATTGCGGGCCTTGTCAAATACTAAGCTCCAAACAACTGAGGTAACTTGCCAGTGAAAGCTCACAGATTTGCAAAAAGGAAAACAAACTATCTTCACTTCCAGCTATTATGGGCTTCCTCAGCCAAATCCTATTTCTTGTTTCATGGCTCAAGAACTTGAATACATTTTTCCCTGATTAGAATAATCATTCCCTCTATTCCACCCCAATCATTCTGGGCAGAGACCTTTTTTAACTGCGCAGTTTTGCTCTGTTAACTTCCAAGGTGCTGCCCGTGCTGGTTTCTTGGCATTTGTCCTTGGTGCTGCTTCTCTGATAGAGACAAATGTCTTAACGATCAATGGATTTTTACAGATTTTATCCAGGACTTTAGAATCTTAGAGGCTCCACCCAGAAAGGCAATATAGGATTTGGTTTTGTCTCAAATGTATTTCTAGACTTGAAGTTTGTTGAATTTTAATTTTGAGGGGAAAAATTCACCATATTCAAGTCATTCCAGTAACTTTCCACAACCTGTGGCTGAGGATTATTATTGGATATTAAATTGTGTTCAGTTCTTTTTCTTCAGCCTCAGCATCCAAGTGTCTCACAGAGAAGAGTATGACTCACCTTCCCTTGGGGGAGGCACTTTGGCTGTCCCGGTCCCTCCCTGGGCAGATGTTTGTGAGATCATAGGTGGGGCTGAGACTCGGGGGACACACTCCCCAAGTGCTGTAA
Source organism: Micronycteris hirsuta (assembly GCA_004026765.1). Lineage (NCBI taxonomy): Eukaryota > Metazoa > Chordata > Mammalia > Chiroptera > Phyllostomidae > Micronycteris > Micronycteris hirsuta. The sequence continues at coordinate 24,884 of PVJI01008553.1, forward strand.
TTCTAGATGAGCAAATGCTGCTGCATACTCGGTTATGTCATATTTCCGACGACAGAAGGAAACCAGAGAGAACTAATAATGATTTCCTGTACGGGGGATGGTGCTGGATTTGGTATATATCAACAGGTGTGGGAACATCTGTAGTTATCCAGCAGGGCTTTCCTGAATAGTGCTTCGTAAACGTAGTAAATTCCACTTCCAATGGATTCAACTGTATTGACAGAATAGAATTATCTGAATAATAAACTACTGAATGCAACTAACTAATGGTTAATTATGTAATCAAAAATCTTATCCCTTCTAAGTACATCTCTTGAGATGTACTTAGAAAATTAGCAATATGCAAAATGTAATTTTTTCGTCAGTTAACTTTTATTAAAAAATTAGATATAATTTTGAAAATTTTTGCTTAACTTTGAAACAAATCTTATGCTTTTTATTCTCTAGGTGACCGAAACATTGGAGAAGAACACAATATTTTTCCTAAACAGACAGTCCATGAAAGGTAGGACATGATTTATAGTCAATACCACCAGGCACCTGAACTTGAAGGCAGGAATGACCCAGCAAATCAATGGTTGTAGTTTGCTTTAGCTTTTTCCTTTTCTTTCTACAGAAAGAGCTAATTGCTAAGTTGTTTTAAGTAAAATATGCTTCTGAAAGGGACAGAAGTAAAAATAATTTTCGTTCTAGCAGTTTCTTTCAATCCCTATTTCCAGAATGAGCAAACCTTGTCTAATCTCTTTATTTCAAAGGTTTGTGTTGTCATTTCTTGACCAAATAAGGAATTATACGTGTTTGATTTGAATTCTACATCCAGGGTCCTAGGAGGGTGTGGGTTTTGGTTTCAGCAGAGCACCTGTTGGTCTTAATGCTGCCGTGTGGCTTATTCTACTTGCTTTCTTTCCCCTCGACCAGTACGCAGACGCTTGCTTTTCAATTAGAACTTGATTTGTCTCCAAAAAGTTACCAAAATAAACTCATGACCAGTGAGCTCATGGGGAAATATTGCCCAGGTGCTCTAGCAAGCAAAGGTCATGATCTTTAGCCTTCTTTCCTGCTTATCCTCTCTTCATTTTCAAGAAAGCCTTCTCTAAATGAAGCGATTGCCTTTAAGTGTCCTTAGGAATTTGAACAGATTGAAAATGCCTGAAGCCATGGGGTTTACTGAATGGCTTTTAAAAATAGACATTTCAAAGAGCAGGGGATGGCGCAGAGGCCACTCTGAAAAATGGCTCCACAGTTTCTTGGTTAACATTTGGCAATAGATAAATGTTTTAGGGTTACTAGTGCTCAGGGGCTGGGCTGGCTTGGCAGCCTACTGCAGATGCTACTAACTCGTGTGTGTGTGTGTGTGTGTGTGTGTGCGCGCGTGCGCATGTGTGTGTGTGTGTTTACAACCCTGTCAGTTAAAAACGTTTTATATAGATGAAAGCATGTACCTCTGTATATACATTGCATGCATTTATCAGTTATATTCATGTCCTACTATACCAACAGATAATGTATATTAAAACACATGTAGCAATAGAAAAATTTAAAGGATGAAGTAAATAGAAGTCTCATTATTTTCTTACCATACGCCCTTGGGCACCCCTGGGGTATGCTTACACTTCTTTGTGACCCACTGCTCTGGAGAATACAGTGAAGTGTAACACCCTTGAGTAACCTGCAGTCTAGTCAGGACCCCGTGTGTGGAATGGAAGGGTACCTGGTTGCTGTACACAAGGGTTTTGTGCTGTCTTGCTAAGTAGCTCAGAGCTGCCACTTTGCTTCCTGGTATCCTGTTTTGGGAAATGAACACAATAGGGGTGGACTTCACTTATTTCACTCTGAGGTTCTGGGAAAAATGACTGTGGTCTGGGGAGGCTGGAGAAGGTATTGCAGAGGAGCTGTTGGAAGTGGGTACGATTCAGGCAGATAGAAGGAAGGAGAGCGCTCCTCACGGGAGTGGAGGAAGCTGCAGCCAAGGGCTGGCTCAGGGGCGAGAGGGGCAGGAACTCATGAGGCAGAAAAGTTGGGGACTGGTGGGGAATGTCTTGGCCTGATTTTGGAGCCTTTGCAGGGAAGCAGAGAAGTTCAGCTCGATAGAACAAGTGGAAGTAAGTCACTTGAGTAATTGTAACTTTCCATAGAACATTCACGTGGCAGTGGTAGAGCAGATGCATCGAAAGGGGCCGAGTCTGGTATTAATGGTGTGGCCTGGAAGGCAGGTGCACTTGTTCATTTATCCGTTCGGCCAATCAGGCTTCAGCCACTGAACATGTGATTATAGAATGTTTACTGTACACCGTGGCTACAGGTAAGAATGAAAGAATCATGGGCTCGGCCTTCATGGGTCTTTTAGAATCAAGCAAGCGAGACACAGGCACAGGTATTGACATTCAATTGAAAAGTGTGATAACCACTCTGAAAGTGAAAAGATTGATCATAAGGACAAAGATACATTAATGTAAAGTCACAGAGTAGAGGAGCAGCCGTTCATTTAACAGAGATAAACGGGATAATAACGGTGTGGAAGCCCGTGAAGGAGAAAGGTTGATGTACTGGAAGAGTCAGAGACGACCCCAAGTTGTCTTGCTGGAGGAAAACATTTGGGCAAACACCCCCATTCTGGATTTTGCTAGTCGTATCCTCTGGGGTCATTTGTCATGTTCTCCTATTTCCTGTGTTTCTTATAAACTATCAGTTTAATGTGGAGGCTTGATTAGGTTCAGGCTCAATGTGTGTGTGTGTGGGGGGGGGGGCTAAATTATATCCCAGGTGGGACTTTGTCTTCCCTTCTCACTTAGAAGGCAACTGCTCTTTGATGGTGTTTTTTTGTTATGTTGATGTTGATCCGTGGCTTTAGGTGTGTCAGCCCGATTCATCCATCAGACAGTTCCTTACTGGTCTTTTTCTTCATGGTTTTAGCAACCACCGATGATCATTAAAGGCTGTCAAATGGTGACTTTTCTAATTGGGTGACTATTGGCTGCCATTGCCCCTTCACCCACTATTTGTCCTGAAAAAGAGATTGGACAAGAAGGCCAGGATAAATGCTGGATCGGTTCCCTTTATTTACTGCTTTCAGAAGAATGAGTTGGTTCCCCGGTGTCCTTCAGAAGTGAATAATGTTCCCTGTTTACTGTTATTTTTGTATCACAATGAATTTACGAGTTTCTAACGTAATTGATATATTGTTATCCATTGCAGTGGCTGCGGAGGAGAAAATTTTCTTGTACCCTTTTAGGTTCAGTGAATGGGGCTCATGAATCAAACTGAGAAAAGACAGATTAACAGGAGAAAACATTTGTTATGTATACACACGGGGCCTCCAGGAAAAGGAAATGAAGATCCAAAGAGACAGTTGGACTTCCCACTTCCTGTGGGCTTATATATCATTTTAACAAAGGGCAATAAATTTGTGGGGAATTGACAAGACCAAGGAAAAGTGGCTTGGGCTTCTGGGATGGTAAAGTGTGGGAAGGAAATAGGAAAGGTAAGGGTGATTTTGGTAAGATTTGCTAGCGTAGGCCCATTTTGTACCATCTCCAACGCTGGTGATAAAGGTTGTTGTTCTCTTCCTGGCATGAGGGAGAGGGATACCTTCACAAAGGGAAGTTTTGCACTGCCTTCGGGCAGGTAGGGGGAGGGCAGGGAGCTTTTTTCTGCATCTGTGGTTTCTCAGTTGCCTTCAGATCAAAATAATCCTTATGCTAAAGTGGTGTATTTTGGGATGGCATATACTATTTCCCTTCGTAGTCATTCATAGGCAAGTAGGGGCCGTGTTTCCTCTGAAACAGCTGAGTAGTCTCAGTAGCTCCCTTGATCTCTGATGTGACAGAGGTTCGAGGCTCCTCTCTCACATTTCTAGCGTCAGACCCACGAGTTGTTCTCCAAGAGCACCGGCTCCCTTTGGTGGGAAATGGTGTTGGGAAGCCAACACGTGGGCACAATGGAAGCATGTACTAGAGCTTGATTCTGGCATTTAGATGACTTGGTCACATCAAGGCATGCAAAAAAAAAAAAAAAACAACTTCGGAGAAAGCCTGTGTATATAATCTTACAAACCAGTCGGTGATTTGGCACACTGAATTTTCTCTCTAGACTGTGTCATACAGCTAATGAAATATGGCTACAAATGTTGATGTGCAGCACAAAAAAAAATATCTTACTGATTTATGGCCACCCTACACAGCTGGGGTCTCGACAGGTACGTTGTGAAACTTTTCTCATACCCAGTGGGGAACAACTTTCTATAAGAAAATCTTTATTAAAGCTTATGAACCCTGCTATGATCGGAATGCTTTTGCCCCTGCCCCCCCTCCCCCCCAGTTTATACATTGGAAAGCTAATGCTGAAGGAGATGGTACTGGGAGGCGGGGTCTTTGGGAAGTGATTGGGTCTCCGGGTGGGGGGAGCCCTGATGGATGGGATCAGTGCACGTACAGAAGAGACCCTGGACGGGCACCACAGGAGGACATGCAGAGAAGCTGGCAGTCTGCAACATGAAAGAGGGCCTTCGCCAGAACCCAGCCACGCCGGCACCCCAACCTTGGATGTCCAGCCTCCAGACCAGTGAGGAATAACTTTCTGTTGTTTACAAGTCTGTGGTGTTTTGTTAGAGCCACGTGAACTCACTAAAACAAGCCCGAAACTGCCTCATGTGCAATTGCAGATTGTAAGATAATACACAAAACATTTGGCACTTTAGAGAGAAGAAACTGTGGGTTATAGAGATTTTTTTTTCATCTTTCAAAATATTCCTTAACGATGTTACAATGCTTCTTCTCTTAAATTAAAAAATCACGCAATTATAGAAACTCTAACAGAGTAGAAAATCCCAAGTGTTTGAAAAGTGAAGGTTGCTGATCCCCTTGAGAACAGTGCTATCTCACACAAGGAGAGGCAAATACCACTGGGCAGTTTTTAGAGGGATTTGACCTTATGCAGCGAGGGAGCTGGCTAAGCGGTCTTTGTGCCTGATGTCGGGAAAGCCGGAAGGCCAGGTGGATGAAGATAGGGGAGAACAAGGATGAGTGGGGACCGTGAATAGGCCCTAGAAACCATGAGGACGGACTAGAACCTCCATCAGTGTCTCACCACTTCCATCTTCGGAGATGTGGGCGATCTTGCGCAAAGCCTACACCTGGCCCAGGAGTTGGAGAAGGTGAAGGAGAATCTGGGGACAGTGGAGCAGGCTACGCCTGGCTGCTGCCCTGCGTCCGTGACATAAGCTGCAGGAGAGCCTGATTCTGTGACACTGACACTTTGAGTGTAGTTGCGACAAGGCTGCTGCTTCGCTCTCGCCTTCCAAATCTCAGAATGTCTTTTGCAACCTACTGTGTGGATTCTTTTTAATCTTTATCTTCATCACATGGGAGTGATGCCACATTTCTTTCTTGTTATTATCTCAGTTAGGCATTACAGAGGTACCACTGTCTCCCGCAAGTATTAAATATGTTTCCTTTACTCTCTCATTACAACAAAGTTGCATAATGAGGTTTTTCCTGTGGAGTCACCATTTTGCTGTGAGTGGGGGAGACCTGAAGTAGTAAATTATAGTTTAGCAAAAACACATTTCTTCCCCAGGGTGGGGGCATGTGGTTACCACACTCCCTAGCATGAGTAAAAGCCCAAACAGAAAATGCCTGTGCCCAAGTGCCAGCAAATGGACTTGCCCTTGAGCTCCCTGGAAGGTGGGGAAATCAGCAGATACCGTTTATTGCTGATGCTGAATGACATACAAGAAACCTGCCATCTCATAAAGATGATGTGAAATTTCAAACGTTCTTTCAGGTTTTGTAGCCGAGCGTGGCAACCATTAAGGTAATCTAATTAGGAATTTACAATACTCCTTAATTCACATCTTAGTGGTGGCTCCTGGAGAAGAAATCCGGCTGCGTTCAAAAGAGGTTCCAAATCCATGGGAAGGCGACCTCTATTCATTGGTTCACTTCTGATTCTTAATCTCCTCTCTGGGAGCAGTTTCCACGCCACTGCAGGCTGGTTTCTGTTCTGCCCTGACTAGTTCTGCGATCACGCTCACAGGCCCTGCAGCCCCACCTGCCACATCTTGAAATGACAGGATTGGACGTGGATGATTCTTAATGCTTCTAATGGCTTTCACGATATGTGTGACTATGACAGATTAAATGACCACTTTCCCGTAACCGTCAGGTTTCGCTCTTCATGCTGCTGGAAGACAAATTTATGGCCCCATGTGACATCTAATTAGCACTAAGCTTATTTCTGGCTCCATTTAATACATACCTTTGTTTTCTCTTTATTAGTTCTCTTATCCAATTCCGTTTCAAGCTATTTCATTGTACTATGTATTACCTTTGCAAGCCATCTTAAATATACTTCGGAAAACAGCAGGGTATAAATCCACAGACATTTATTTCTATTGCATGACACAGAATAAGAAGTACAGGATTATAATGAAGAAAACACCTCCCAACTGTGGACTGTAGAAAATGCATTTCCATGATTTGAGCCCTTCAACGAGCTGAGCTGTCAGTGGGGCTGTGGGGAGGACATTTCCATGTGCGCACAGGCATGGCAACGGCACAGAGGGGTGGGTCTGCATTATCTGTCCGCCCCTTTACCTAGGTCCTGGGCTCTAACCTGATTTCTCTACTTTCTACACACATGCCAAACTCATTTCTAACCTCGGATCTCTGCTATTTTCTCTTCTATTTCTTCCCTCAGCCCTTTCCTTCCTTCCAAAATCACAAGCCTTTCCACCCCTCCCATGCATATATTGTCAATCCTTCACAGCTCCTTTCCAGCCTCACCCTTAGACCAGACAGCTCTCCCCTCCAGGCACACGCGAGGTAGGTCTGCATCATGGAGCTGAGTGGTTCCGTTTGTATCCTCCTACACTTCTCTTTTTAAAGCACAATATGTAGTATTTTAAGGTTTGCAAAAGCTAAGTTTGATGTGGCTTTACTCATGGATGCACTATAGATTCTATCACAAAGAGCTGGAGCTCAAAAAATACTCCTTACTTGATCAACAGTTATAATGAAAACAATGTAAATAAAGGCAAAAGCTCCAAGAGTCCAAAAATATTTTGACAGGGGGGAAAGAGTGGAGCCGGCGATGATTCAGTGGTCATTGAGAACCCCAGTGTTTTCACTGAAAATATGAACTCAGCCATGCAGAAGTGGCTAAGAGGTTTGTTTTTGCATCTCACCTAGGTTCCTGTGACTGGCAGGTACAGCCTGAAATGTGAGTGTTCTGCAAACCGTGGCTAATTCTGGAAATGCGTGTTGTGGCTTGAGGTTGAGTATCATACCTGAGCTCACCCATCTTTTATGACTTCTCCCAGCCCTGGCATGTGAGACCGCAGGCAGCGTGGTGATTGCCAGTTTACCGGCTACATTGTTCTCTGAGTTGCTCTGTTCGGAGACCAGAACCTGGGCCCATCCCATCCACCACGGAAATAAGGCCCACAGAGCCGGATGCAGCCTTTTACTCCGGAAATGAGCTCTGAATCATGGATCCAACCTTCCAGGGCAAAGAAGGACTGACCCACCAAAAAGAGTTCTTATTTACCCGTGAACTGTTTTCGATGTTTTCGCTGCCCGGCAGACAGTTGCGGGAAGTAGTTTTTGAAACAGATGTCAGGACCCACGCACGGCTCTGGGCCCACGCGGGCTAACTGACGGCTGCGCACTTTCAGTCTAAGTCGCTGCTCCTCCAGCATTGTGAAGATTTAGATACATTATTCTCTTTATTTGTCTTGTTAAACCACAATTCCCTTTTGGGACCCAAATTATTTAAATGTCGTGAAATTCGAGAATTGGCAGCTGTCTGGTAAACATAGATTTTGTAGCAATGAAAATCACAGAATTTAGAAGCAGAAATTTATGCTGAAGGTTAGACTATTACCACAGTTTTGCTTCCAAGGCAAACGCAGGCTGTGTGTGAGCAGGGTGCTCAGCTCACCATGAGGTCCTGGGTTGAGTCTGTCCAGGCCAGAGCCTTAACAAAAAGAAAAATTATAGACTATTCATTACTAGAGCAACTCTGTTTTATTAATATTATCATACATTTACAATTTAACTACTTCCAAAGGAAGTTTAAGCAACTCATATCAATAACTGTATAGCAGAAGTTCTGATGTAACAATTACTTTGTGCCGATGTTCTCTGTATATTTATTTTTATATATAGTTCTGTTTATGTGTGTACAAGTGTGTCTACATTCTACCCTCTATTCCTTGAGGGACTGTATCTGAGTCATTATTGATCCCATGCACAGATCCTGACCATGACTGACTCTAAATATCTGTTGCCTGAATGACAGGACGGGTGAATAAATGAACAACCGACTCTGACCGGCATCTTCAGCTGTGCTTTCGGGGGTTCAGAACCTTGCCTGCTCTCTCCCACAGCGTGCTCAGGAAGAAGAGCTTGACCAAGTGTGCACAGCTGGTGACGCGTGCACTGGTGCCAGAATTCAAGACTGTTTCCAGTGGATAACTGCGTGTTTCAAAATCATTGCAAGACTGGCAGCGGGGGTGGTGGTGGTGGTGCTGATGTGTTATATTTGACAGGAGAAACCCTGGTGTGCAAACGATATGTCTGTGTAAGCTTCAGAGGGGTGACTGCACGCTTTTTTAACAAAGAGAATGGGATGTGTTCAGTAACTCCAAGGAATTTCTTATTTACAAGCACGCTCCTGACATTTTGGCCATGAGGCATTTTTTCTCAAATGAAATGCTAAGAATGTGCCTGAGAGCAGCAAATGCCTTTCTTTTGGAGGCGCATCTCCATGCTCCTGAGAAGGTGGGTGTATCCCCCTCAGGTGTCCTTCCCTGCACCTCACATTGTGCAGTTCAGAGGACACTCGCCATCCCTTCTCTTGTAAGCTTGGCACCGCATGTACTCGCCTTCAGGAGTTTAAGCTACATTCATTCAACGATTCCCCCAAAGAGACACTGACCAAGCTATCCTGGTAGTGGAGCCTCGGAGCCCCCGCCCACCCCCAAACACGTGCATGATGTTACTTTTTAAATTCAGTATCGGGCACTTTGGACTGATTCTCTTTCACCTATATGTTTCCATTTTTGCCCTGGCTGCCAGGGATTTGAGCCTTGCACCAAATATTCAATCACAGTAACTATGTTTCCTTTTTGTCAGAGAAAAAAAAACCAAAACTGTGACGTTACATTACAGATGTGTATAGGTTCGCTGAAGCTGCCGTAAGGAACCTGCATCAGAGGGGCAGGGCTGGAGTGAGGAGGACCAGCAAGATGGCTGTACAACAGTCTAGCTGAGGACAATTGTACCGGACTCTGACAGGAGCAAGGGGAATGCAGGAAATGGGTGACTTTGGGAGACATTGAGGAGGTAAGAGCATGGTGGTTGCGTGGATGAGGGGAATGAAGGAGTGAAGGAGAGAGCAGCGTGAACATCTGGCTTGGGTACAGGGAGCACGCGAGTGCTGCGTAGTAGGAAGGAGAGTAGTGAGGAAGGGATACTACAGCCCAAGGTTGTTCTCTGCCTCCGAGGTCCCTGCAGACGCTCAGTACAAACTCTGTCGGATCTGGTACAAAATGCCAAGGCTACTTGTAAGAATCCCTGTGGCTGATGTAAGACAACCTACAACACTTCCAGCTGACTGATGCTTTAAAAAAAATATGTCTATGTTTTTTCCAGAAAGGCTTACGTATTTCTTGACATTTACATTTTCTTTTGTTTTCATGTAAATGTTAGCTTTCCTGATTCCTTATGACTTGGATTCATGGACTGATTTCTCTGCTTGTCTCCTCTCTGTTCCAGCTCAGTGAGAACTCCGGAGCTCTCCAGGTGTGCGTGCGTGCGTGTAATCACAGATTCCATCGGCTCCGTTGTCACCTGAAATTATGATCACACTGAATGTGGGAAGATAAAGTGCTTTGCTTTGGATTAAGTTAGAACTGATAACATCAATGCTGCCTAGTAAGGCGCTGTCAGAGCAAGCTATGAACTCTTCTCGCAGTCTAGACCAGGGCTCTGCAAACTGTGGCGTGTGCTCAAGTTTGACCTACCCCTGTTTTACTTACTTATTTTTATTGAGGTAAAATTCACATAACACATTCAATCATTTTAAAGTGAACAATTCAGTGGCATTTAGAACATTCACAATGTTGTGCAACCGCCACCTTTATCTATTTTCAAAATGTTTTTATTACTCCAAAAGGGAAACCTTTTGCTGGTAAGCAGTTGCTCTCCACGACTCCTCCCTGCAGCCCCTGGCAATCACCAATCTGCTCTCTGTCTTTATGAGTTTACCCACTCTGGATATTTTGTATCAACTGGATCATAAATTATGTGAATTCTTGTGAATGACTTAGTTCACTTAGCATAATTATAAAAAAAAATTATTGCATTTTTTTACCATTACACCCTCTCTCCCCACAACCACCTCACTGTGTCCATGTCCATGAGTCTTTCTGCCTTTTTGTTTTATCCCTCCACCCCCTGTCCTCCCCCGCCTTAGCTGTCTTCCTGCTCTCTGAGCTTCTCTGTTTTGCTTGTTAGTTCACTTTGTTCATTATGTTCTACAGATGAGTGAAATCATATGGTATTTGTCTTTCTCTGACTGGCTTATTTCACTTAGCATAATGTTCTCCAGGTCCATTCATACTGTTGCACAGGGTAAAATTTTCTTCATGTTTACATCCAAGTAGGATTCCATTGTGTAAATGTCACAGCTGTTTTATCCACTCATCTACTGATGGACACTTGGGCTGCTTCCATATCTTGGTAAATGTAAATAATGCTGCAATGAACATAGGGGTGCCTACATTCATTGGAATTAGTGTTTTGGGTTCCTTTAGGTATATTCCCAGAAGTGGGATAGCTGGGTTGAAAGGTATATCCATTTTTAATTTTTTGATGCATCTCCATACTGCTTTCCACAGTGGCTGCACCAGTCTGCGTTCCCACCAACAGTGCAGAAGAATTCTCTTTTCTCCACATCCTCACCAGCACTTGTTATTTGTTGATTTATTGATGATAGCCATTCAGACAGGTGTGTGATGGTATCTTATGGTGGTTTTCATTTGCATTTCTCTGATGATTAGTGATATTGAGCATCTTTTCATATGTCTATTGGTCATCTGTATGTCCTCTTTGGAGAAGTGTCTATATAGGTCCTTTGACAATTTTTTAGTTGGGTTGTTTGTTATTTTGGTGTTGAGTTTTGTCAGTTCTTTATAAATTTTGGATATTAACCCCTTATCAGATGTATTGGTGAATATGTTCTCCCATTCTGTGGGTTGTCTTTATTTTGTTGAAGATTTCATTTGCTGTGCAAAAACTTTTTAGTTTGACATAGTTCTATTTGTTTATTTTTTATTTTGTTTACCTTGCCTAGAGAGATATATCTGATAAAATATTGTTAAGAGCAATGTCCAAGATTTTGCTGCCTATATTTTCTTCTATGATTTTTATGGTTTTGGGTCTGACATTTAAGTCTTTAATTCATTTTGAATTTATTATTGTGTATGGTGTAAGAAAATGGTCTAGTTTTATTTTTCTACACATATCTGTCCAATATTTCCAACACCATTTATTGAATACACTATCTTTTTTTAAAAGATTTTATTTATTTATTTCTAGAGAGAGGAAGAGAAGCAGAAAGAGAGGGAGCAAAACATCAGTGTGTGGTTGCTTCTCACATACCTCCCACTGGAGACCTGGACTGCAACCCAGGCAGGTGCCCTGACTGGGAATTGAACTGGTGACCCTTTGGTTCGCAAGCCAGCACTCAATCCACTGAGCCACACTAGACAAGACTAAATAAACTATCTTTATCCCATTGTATGTGCTTGCTTCTTCTGTCAAACATTAATTGACTATAAAGTCCAGCATCCATTTATGATAAAAACTCTCAGCAAATTGGGATTAGAGGGAGTATACCTAAACATAATAAAGGCTATATATGACAAACCCACTGCCAGCATCATACTCAATGGGCAGTGTGGCGAATCCTGCCCCTCAGGGCTCGTGTTGACCATTATTGAATGCGTGTATAAATAAATCTCACACAGAGACACACAGGAAAAGAAATCCAGGGCCACGCGATCTTACCCTTATCGTATGGGAGAGGGCCTCCAGCGTAGCTCAACTGGGCTTTTATTAGTTGTTTCAGAGCACATTCGAATCAGAATGGCCTTCATTAACTATGTATAGGTTGTGGATTCAGACCAGGTGGTAGACGGATTCAGGAAGGTACATCAAAAGGATAGATATGCAAACAGGCTTAGGTTGATCCGTAAACATTTGGCCAGGAAGAGCACGGACATGCATTAGCATAAGTCCTTTAATCCAGGGAGGGGGGAGGTTTCAGCAAGGTTGTAAATCTAAGAAATATGTTAGCCAGACTCCCCTTCAGGAAATTCTGCTTCCACGAACATGGGTCCACGTATGCCGACTTGAGCTATACATGCGAGAGACCTTGCCCTTTGACATGCGTGAAAGCCCAGGGATACGATTCCCTACTCGTGAAAATATGAATTCCCTTTAGGGAAGAAACTACAAACATTCCCCTTAAGACAGGGATGTCCACTTCACCTCTCTTATTCAACATAGTACTGGAAGTCCTATCCACAGCAATCAGACAAGAAGAAGAAATGAAAGGCATCCAAATGAGAAAAGAAGAAGTAAAACTGTCTTTATTTGCAGATAACATGATACTATACATAGAGAACCCCAAAGATTCCACCACAAAACTACCAGAACTGGTAAAAGAATTCAGCAAAGTAACAGGATGCAAAATTAATATCCAGAAATCCGTTGCATTTTTATATGCCAATAACAAACTAATAGAAAGGGGGATTAAGAAGACAGTCCCATTCATAATTGTTTCAAAAACAATAAAATATCTAGGACTAAACCTAACCAAGGATGAAAAAGACCTATATACTTGGAAAATTATAAGACACTGAAGAAAAAATTGAAGAAGATACAAATAAGTGGAAGCACATACCATGTTCATGGATAAGAAGAATTAACATCACGAAAATGCCCATACTCCCCAAAGCAATCTGTAGATTTAACGCAATTCCTATCAGGATTCCAATGAAGTATTTCACAGAACTAGAACAAATATTTCAAAAATTTATGTGGAACCACGAAAGGCTCCACATAGCAGCAGCGATCCTGAGAAAGAAGAACAAAGTTGGAGGAATCGCATTACTTAATATGAAACTATATTATAAGGCCATTGTAATCAAAACAGCATGGCACTGGCATAGAAACAGACACACAGATCCATGGGAGAGGATAAAGAACCCAGAAATTAGTATAACGTTTTTGAGGCCTGTCATGTTATCGTGTGAATCAGTATTTCACTCCTTTTAATTGACTGAATAACCTTTCATGGTACATGTCTATGCAGCTATCATTTATTTATTCTTTTGTTGATAGACATGTAAGCTGTTTCTATCTTTTGGCTGTCATACGCAGTGCTACTGTGAACACGTGTGTGCACATGTTTGTTTGAGTCTCTGTTTTCGATTACTTCGGGAACGTGAGGAGGGACCCAAAAAATCCCTGGAATTTATAAAAAATTGTGAATTTATTCTTACATGTTTAAACTTCAGTCACCTTCAAAGTACTTTCTATTGATGCAATACTCTTACTTAGACCTTTTTTCCCCACTACTCAAAACAATTTTTGGACTCGTCTATTTTGATGCCTTTTAGTGCTTCTGCTGTTTTTTGTTTCACCTTTTCCACATTGACAAAATGTTTCCCTTTGAGGACTTTTTTCATCCAGGGGAACAAAAGAAAGTTACTTGGGGGTCAGAGCAGGTGAATAGGGAGGGTGGGGCACGAAGATCATGCTGTTTTTGGTCAAAAACTGCTGAACACTTGCGTGGTGTGGGCAGGTGCACTGGTAAATCACCATCATGAAATGGCAATGGAATTGGTAAAAACTTCAAAAAACAATTTACTGAGGCTGAATGTAGCCTCTCACAACACCATCAGCTGGCACACTGATACAGATGGATATTCCTAGAACACTCACCTAGAGGGGAAATCCTGTACTACAAAGGGCCTGCTTTCTAGAAGATAATTCTGTGTTTTTCTGAGTCCTCCTTCTTATACCTAGGAATGGAATTGCTGGGTTGTATGGTAATTCTGTTTAACTTTTTGAGAAAAAACCAAAGTGTTTTCCACAGCAACCGAACCATTTATATTCCTACTACCAGTGTAGAAGTGTTCTAACAAACCCACATCCTCACCAACAGTTATTCACCACCCCACAACCCTTCCACTGTTTTTGATTAAAACCATCTTAGTGGGTGTGAAGTGGTGTGTCATTGTGGTTTTGATTTGCTTCCCAAAGATGAATGACGACGAGCAGCTTTTCATGTGCTTGTTTATTACTTGCACATTTTCTTTGGAGAAATGTCTATTCAAGTCCTTCACCCATTTTTTAAATTGGGATGCCTTTTTGTTGTAGAGTGGAAAGAATTCTTTACATATTCTGTTTGTTAGACCCTTACTGGTCTCATAGAATGAGATAGAAAGTGTTTCTTTTCTGTTTTTTGGAAGAGTTTGAAAAGAATTGGTATTAACTTTTCTTTAAATGCTCACCTCTTGTTTGTATAAATAAAGTTTTATTGGAATACAGCTACATCCATTTGTTTACATGTTATCTGTGGCTGATTTTGCATTACTATCAATGACAAGGTTGAGTAATTGCAACAGAGACTATATAACCTACAAGCCAAAAAGAATTACTGTCTGTCCCTTCACACCCTCTCTCACGCCCAGGGTAGACTCTAAGTCTAGTTCCCTGTTCATAAGATTTCACTTTTATGAAAAACTGAGAAATCTGCCTTTTCAGAGTAAAATATTTGTGATCATTTAAAAATTTCACTAGGCTATTTAATCAAACAAGTGCTGTTCCTTAGGTACATTTTCATATTTTGGAGAATGGAATAAGAAAGAACCCTAACTTCTCATCCTAAGAAATAATGCTGGCTAGGATGGTGACAGCAGAGAAGACACAAGTGCATTGGGTTTGGGGTGCAGCAGTGAGGGAGAGGAAGCTCCGGTGTGCTGGGGGCCCAAGGGTGCCCCTCCCACTTCCCCCGGGAGGAAGGCATGAGGAAGTGTGGACATGCGGGGGAGGATGGTGTGATTAATGGTATGGTGGAGTTTGAGGTTAATTTTAACGTCTAAACAGATACGACATGAAAAGGAGAGAAATCACCCCTAAAAGGCAGTCCTCCTTGCCTCTAAATAATTAATGTACCAAGGTAGATCCCTCTTACTTTGAGGGGCATTTGCTGCCTGACTGGGCACTTCTGAAGAGGTGGTTGTAGCTGACTTTCCCCTCCCCCGATCTGGAAGCTTAATCCCATCTTCCTAGCCTCTTCTGTCCACCCCGAGAGTTTTCTGCCCCGTTTCCCTTCAGAGGCATGTCAAGCCCTCCCACAAACTGCATCTCCAGTGACTTGCTGTGTTTGAATGAGATGCCTAGGCAGATTATGTTATCCCTAACTCCAACTAAATGCATATTTACATGTATCCAACTCCCATGATTTGCATTAAACCAAAAAACTTTTAATATATTTTAGCAAGAAATGTTTTACTGCATTAATAAAAATAATGTGAGGCAAAAGACAAAGTAAAGAACTCAAGAATGGAGCAGTGGCAGATAGACTAGTGAGCATAGAATCCATTCAAATATAGATCTAAGAGGAAAGTAATGGGGTAACTATGGTTTACGTAAGTATTTCAAGTCCTGAAGCACTTACTATATATAAAAGTAATTAGAGCAACAAAAATGAGGAGGGGCAGGGGAGGCAAGAGGAAGTGAAGGAAGTCTTATCTTTTCTAGAGCGGAAACTCATCCAAACTTTAAAAACGAAATGTACGTTTTTAAACTACCAGCAACAAAAGATGACTCTAGGCTACTGATAACTTAATTTCTTTCTCAATCTAAGATGCCAAAGAAACATGCATGTGAAATTCTGCAATTTCTTCATTTCTACTTTATATTTTTCTTTATTAAATGCATATAAAATAAGATTACATTTTCAAGATGGTACATATTGTATGATTTCATCCTAATGAAATAATTATTTGTCTTTGAAGCTATCTCTGTCTTTATCACATTTTATTCGGTTCTTATTTTATTTTCCAAGTGTTATTGAGATAATATTGACATATAATATTTATTTTTTTACCTGTATATTTTTTGAAGAGATTTTATAATAATATTTGTAGACTGTTAACATTGCTTACTTCTGATTGGTAAAATTTGGGGTGAGTTGTTTCCTTCTTGAAACTTTTTTACATTACTAAGCTTTTTATACTTTTATTACAAATATAAATATTGCTTAAGAAGATAAAGTTAGATGACATTCTTTCATGAATTGAGATTTTAAAGGTTAGCTATTTTAAGATTACATTTAAAATTCCTGAGTGCCTTTGGGATTTTACTTAACATTATGTTATGAAGACCATTTTACTACGTCACACTAGCAATTGGAAAGGAAGATTTTTTTTTTGAAAGGAAGATTTTTAAGATTCTTATATTTTTGCAAACACCGCTGAGCTCACAAAACATTTAGTCTTACAGGTTACATTTGCTTAATTAAGAGTGTGAGCCTTTTTCTGAAGTTTCATGTTCTCTCTTTAATAACTCTATCGGATTTATATTTCCAATACAGGATCCCAGTCCAAAGAGAGGACCATCACACCACTGATTTTATTGGTCCTGGAGAACAGTGAGGCCATTGAAAGTACTTGGAGAAAACAGAAAAATCAGAGCATGTTATAGGTGATACCTGGATCTGTTGTAAAGGAAGAAAAACAAATTGGAAATTAAATATAAACTATGCTGAGATAATAAGAGCTCTGGTTGAATTCCTCAAACCAGGAAATGTATTCAGGTCTGACACAGGAGACTGAACACGACACTTTATGACGACATTTACATTTGAATGGAAACAGATCATTTTAAGCAGGGAACTGAAGTTTTAATCAATGCATTTTCAGCTTCTGTGGCAGAAGTTTAATCTCTCTTTCTCTGGCCCTTGTATTATTACTCTTCTTTCCTTCTCTCTGGCTGTCTCCTTGATCTTCCCTCCTTCTACCCCACCCTCTCTCTTTCGCTCTCTCCTTCTCTTGTTCCTTCTTTAAATGCAGTTTAGGGCCTTATTTACTTAGGCCCCCCTTCCAGACCCTGACAGATGCGAGCGATGGCCTGACACCGTGCGTCCCTCCGAGTCAGGCTTCAGTGTGCGCTAACCCCAGTGTTTACACTGCCCATTAAAGGCATCAGTTTTTGGAAATATATAGGGAGTTAAATGATCTCTGACAGCTGTGAACTGCAGGAAAAAAAGGACTCTATTGTTCAAAGAGCTGCCTTTAATATTGAGAAGCCCTTGCTAAACATTGGGGGCTGAAGTATGGTAAATGTTAATTGGCCGTAAACTTAACAAGAGCTGGTTTTCCTCCCGCGCTCTGCCTCCCCCAGCTCATTCTCCCTCCGCCTGTTCTAACGTTCTAGTTTCTAAATAGGACACTTCCACTTGCTTTGTAAACTCACCTCTGATTGTCTCGAAGACTTTTGGAAGTGGCATTGTCACCTAATACCTTTTTCTTTTTAGAAACAAGTAGTGTACAACTCTTACGAGGCAAGGAAGCAAAAGTTCTGAACCTCTGAAGGCACAGTCTGTAGAAATCCTTCGTTGTTGCCCCGATAAGCTTCCCTTTGGAAAGGTACTTCTGCCTTTGTGAGTCAGCAAATATCCATTTCCTTCCAGAGCACTGACACTGACTTTCAAAAGCAACCTTTACGTACCCTCAGGCATTTTATGGATAGTCTGCAAGGGTAATAGGAAGAGCGTAGGGTCATGAAGTCGTTCGGAATGGAAGAGAACCCTATCATCCTCGGTGGTGGTCTTTCTGCCTCTAAGGTCCTTCCCAATCTCTTTCCTTACCCAAATCCTACTTGTTCTATGAGGCCCAATGCAGGTCCCGCCTTGTCATACTTTTTCTGACTTCTCTGGTTGACACCAGGAGCTTTTTTTGACCAATGATGGTGGTGCCTATCATAATTAAATACTCACCTGTTTTGTTAATATATGTAAATTTTTGCCAGACTTTAGATTTCATATAACTTTACTATTTAAAAAATATTTAGATTCATTGAAAGTGTTACGATTATTACGGCACACCCATTCCTCATTATGGGTTATATAATTTTATACATTAATTGTTGGTCTCCTCACTAGACTTAGTAAGCTCCTCAAGGGAAGAGACCACGCCACTGCGTTTTGTAAGCTGAGCCCTGATGCTTTCAATGAAAGTGTTGGTCAAGCGTTTATCAATGAAGCCTCCCCTGCGTCAGGCAGATGGGGAGGAGGGGGTGCTGCTGACGAGAGTTCTTGGGGATGCACCATTCTCAAACAAGAGTTTCCTCTGCCCAGCTTCAGTCTGTCTGTCTGTCTGTCTGTCTCTCTCTCACACACACCCACATACCCACATACGCGCACTGCCTCGTTCTACAAAGAATAGAAAAGTAACTAAGAAAATATAACAGATTAAAAGAAAAACGCTCTCCTGCTTTTTTTCATGTTACACAGACAACATAAACTGATTGCAACAAATTTAAAGAGTACAGAGGTACATAGAGTTAAAAGGAAAAGCTTTTTCTTGCTCACTCCATTTCTAGTTCCAGAAGTAAATACTGCTCACAGCTTGGGGTGTATCATTCTAAAAATTTTTGGAGTGCTTATACAAATCTCCAGAAACAAATATGCGTTTAAAACAATTAAATCAGCCCTGGCTGGGTAGCTCAGTTGGTTAGAGCATTGTCCCAATACACTAAGGTTGTGGCTTTGATCCCCGGTCAGGACAAATATAGGAATCAACTCCGAATGCATAAGTAAGTGGAGCAACAAATTGATGTTTCTCTCTCTCTCTCCCTCCCTCTCTTTCCCTCTCTAAAATCAATAAATAAAAAAATTAAAAAATTATATCAACTACGTATTGTTCAGCTATCTACTTTTTTCAACTATATGACAAAGACATATTAACACATCTAGAATAAACTCATTAAATTTCTTTATTTATTTTTATTTTTTGGTCATTTAAATTTTTTATGAATCAATTTTTTGATTGTATTTTCTCTCATTACCATTTGTCCCCCTTATGCCCGCTTCCATCTGTCCCCCACCCCCACCCCTCCAATAACCACAATGTCCACGTGAACTCATTAAATTGAACAGAACCGTCATTTGGAATGTTATAAGATTTATTTACCATTGATGACTGATTAATATTCATTTGCCATGATTTTATTAGCAAATAGAATATTTTATTATAATATTTAGTTCTTTGCCATGATTTGGTATAATTTTGCCATAGCATATCAGAAAATACATGTTTATAACATCTTTATGTATATCCATAATAGTCATATTTCTGTAATATATGTTCCTAAAAGTGGAGTTATGAAGTTTAAGGGAATGCACATCTAAAATTTGGATGAACATTGACGAATTACCCTTCAGGAAGGACGTACTGACTGACTCTTCCACCGACACAGTCCCAGGGCGTCTGTTTCCTTATCCCAGCACTGCAACCGAATAAACTCCAGCTTCAAAATTTTTGCTTCTTTGATAGACTTTTCTGGTGGTTGAAATATTGCTTTGTATCTGAGCCAAATCCCATCAAGACTTTTTTAAAAATAATGAGTCGCAATCATTTTCTTAACAAGGGGGAAAAAAAGGCTAATCAGTAAAAGTGACACGGAGGGGAAAATTGGCACACACATGTCAAGTGATTTAAGCCCCTTAGCAAGTGAGGGCTTCCTCCATCAGGCACAGACCTGGCTGATATCTTTAATTGGGGATGGGGTGGGAGTTGGGCTAAAATCCAAGCCAGAGCAAGCCCTCGGGCAGAGGGGGCTGGCTGAATACCTGAGCTGAATGCAAAGGTTTCTAGGCAAAGGTGTCCCTGCTCTTGACAAGAAGCAATTAGGGAGAATGACAAAACCCACATCACCGTTTCCCAACTCATTAATTCCTGTCACTAGAGAATGCAGTTTTTTCCTCCTGTATCTCAAGTCCCAGGCAACATGGTGCTTGTAGCTTGTGGGGCCACTAAGTGAGCTGAGCTGTCGTGAGAGGCTGCAGAGCTGAGGGCTGGGCTGGTCATCCGTGTAGCAAAAAAGCGGGACAACCATAGAATGTGTGGTGGAGTGAACCTCTCAGTCTGTGCCAATCGACGCTCACATTTTGCACGGGGAGGAAGTGATGCCTCACAAACCCTGATTTTCTGGGAACATAACCAACTCAGTGACAAAGCAAGCAAGGCTTGAACCCCAAGCCTCCTCCTCCAAGGTCAAATGCTTTCCCTTGTCTGGCTCTAAGGCTTCATGGAGTGCGCATGCATCTGCTGAGGCTGCTGTGACAAAATTCTATAGCTAGCGGTTTCAACAACAGAAATTTATTTCTCACAGTTCTGGAGGCTGGACGTCCAAGATCAAGATGTCAGCAGGGTTGGTTTGTCCCGAGGCCTCCCTCCTTGGCCTGCAGACAGCCACCTTTGTGCCGTGTCCTCGCCTGGCCTTTCCTCTGTGGGCATGCATCCCTGGAGTCTGTGTGTTCAAATTTCCTCTGCCTGTAAGGACACCAGTCAAACTGGATTCAGACCCACCCCCAAGGGCCTCGTTTTAACTCAGTTACCCCTGTAAAAGGCTTGTCTCCAAATACAGTCACATTCTGAGGAACTGGGGATAAGGGCTTCCACATACAGGTTTGGGGGAACACAAGCAGCCAGAAGAGAATGTGACAAGGGCCATCAAGAGCCGGGGAGGGAGATTCAGCCTGTCCTTTGAGCAGTCACTGACTCAGCCTATAAATGGTCACTGGGTATCTTCAGCTGTCGTTCGTTGTCTTTTTTTTTTTTGTCTGGGAGATGATCTTTTTTCCTCAGTAATAGATTATTAGAAAACTACCCAGATTCCACAAAGGGGATGATGTTGGCTCTCAGTGTTGGCTATTGCTCTGCAGTATTACTGGCGGCGGGTGGGACGGTGGGGAAAGAAGGATCTAACATGAGAATCTGTAAGACATGTGGTCTTTAAAATTCTCTGGGATGCTTCAGACAGAAATCCTAACTTTCAATCCTAGTTTCTGTGCATTTTGTACAGCCTATATTTCTTTCCCCCGGGAACGCACTTTATGCAAATTTGCTTGGAGTCATATACTATTTTTTATAATGTTCTTTCCTGACGCGAGCACTGTAACCTCCCTCTGTATTTATGATATACTCCGTACACCTCCAAGGACAACAGTCCCCAAGGCCCGTGAGGCTCTGTCCACAAGGGCAGTTCAGGATTATAGCTGGAGTGGCATCTTAGGTCCTCGCTTTTCCATCTTTAACGAGTGGTGATGCTGGTAGAAGGAAGGTAGGAGCAGCAATCGTTTTCAAAAAAACAATACGACTTGGATGTCCAGCTGCCGCCCCGACTGCAAGCACCTCTAGGTTTCTGCTGAGAACACCGATCTTCTCACTTTGCGAGGCGGATGAGTGCAGTTTTCTGCCAGGGTGTGTCTTGACTCACTTGGCATTAATGTGACAGAAGCATGAGAATCAGGCTGCTTTGTCATGTATGGGTACGAGCTCCGGCCCCTGACAGCTGCGGTGGCCGCCGCAGGGCCCTCCTGGTGCTGTGCTTGCTGCCTCCAGCACTCTCCTCGTCTGGCCCGGGGCCTCCTCCTGCCAAAGATGCAGAAGAAAAGGAGTGAGCGTCTGGCTGTTGTAGTGGGTGCAGGACAAAATGCTGTCCCCTCTGAGGTTACCCAGATCCTCTCGAAGCCAAAAATGTTGGGTCTAAGGGAGTTAATCACCACCTCAGTTCCCGTACAGTTGCAAAATGCACGTGTGTGTTAGTGTGCTTGTGTTTGAGTTGTTTGTGTAAAGATGTAGTCTCAGCTCCTTGATGTCACACTCGTGGGTGGTTAGATCCGATGTCAGGAGCAGGTGTGAGACGCAGCCAGAGAACCACAGGACAGCAACTGGGTGGATCCATCTGCTCTGGTTCCCTCCAGCAGCTTTCAACTTACGGACCGAGGGCCCTGCTAACCACCTCTCAGCTGCAGGGAAGGTTATGGTTCACCCTCAGTGGGTTCTGGTCGCTTTCTTTCTACTCTCGCAAAGCAATGCCTAGGAGGAGATAATAATAACTTACACTAGAAGTGTGGATGTGGGCACGTGTGTGGCTAGACACAACGTCCAGAGGGCACGGAGGAGGCCCGAATAGGCTGTCACTCTCCACTCTTGTCATCTAGGTGGCCGGTGCAGGGAGCGAATTCTCCTGACCTGTGTCTGGGTCCTGCTCTGTGGCTCATGGCTCTCTATGCCCTCATTCACCCTCTGGCTTCAGTTCCCTCACCTGTGAAATGGGAGGAATTTCTGCCATGCCTCTTTCACAAGGCTGTTGTGAAGATTAAATAAGAATTTATTTGCAATTCGGGAACTGTGTACTATATATATATATATATATGCACATCTACATTCGTGTGTACACTTATATGTATTTATAAGTAGTGAATGTATATGCGTATGTGTGAATTATTCTTATCTCTTACTCATTATTTTATGTGAAGTCAATGTTACATAATGAGGGACTAAGATAGGGAGAAAACATTGAGTTCATGATTTGGATTCCAAAAGGATCCCCTATGAGGGGAGGAGGAGGGTGTAGTGACTTCATTTGTGGTCACAGGGCTCATGGAGTCAAGTGTATGTGGCCTATGAATCGTCTGTAGTTCGTTTCGCAAAATCACATTCCTTGACATCCGGGTTTTTAAAGATGAAATGTTTTCCTGATGAAAAAATTATTCTTAACCATCAGTTAGGAATGCCAGAGGAAGCATGTAAGTGTGTGCTCCACAATGGGCTTCGAGAGGCCCGCCACCCTTTCCCGCTCCGCACCTCTTAGAGAGAGAGCAGTTACTACTCCAGAACTATCCAGGGAAGCGTTCAGTCTTCTCCCAAGTTAAATGCACTCCTCCCTCACCCTCCCCACCATTTTTCTCCATTAGAATGGAACTGTTGGCAGCTGGGTTGTGCAGTCTGCGTCTGTCTGTTGGTGTTAGGTGGAGTGTGAATGGCTGAGGGTCAGGAACCACGAGCTGGCGACTGTGCGGGGTTGGGGCCTCTGGTCTACCTCAAGGTGGCCTCCGCCTAGTCTTGGCTGTGGTTGGTGGAAGGAGGGAGCAGCTCTTTGTGAATGAGGTGAGGTCAGTGCCTGCAGCAAGACTGTGGAAGACAGGCCGGAGTTCTGTATTCTCTTATCGGGGTGAGTCTCTGGAACAGAGGCAGAGGCGATGCTAGATGCCTCGTGGTGGGGGGCACTCGGCAGTCTGACCAGGAGGGAGCCATCCAAGCTTTAGTGTTCTTGAAGAAAGGAAAAGCTCTCAGGAGTTTTGTAAACCCTATCCTGCTCCGTTGCTGTTTGGTTTGATGTTTTTAATGAGATCCACCCCAATGGGCATTTCTTACTTTTCTCCCACTTCAAACATGACTTAATCTTACATTTTATTTAATGATTTCCTCCTATGCCTCTCCCACCCTTCCAAAAAAGAATTGGAATAGCTTACTGAGACACTAAGAGAAAATAAAGTAGATAAACAGAGAGCTCATGGTGAATGGGAAGTAGAATGAAGATCAAGTTAAGACTAGATGGGCCAACTTAAAAAGGCCATACATACATTGGGCTTGGAGTCATCTTTGGTTCTTCAGGGAGACACACGCTCTTCACCTTGGCTTTCTTCTGCATGGTGTCCTGGGCAGGGCCCTAAGGTGTTCACAGAGCTGTTTGGCTCGTAAAGGTCTCTGCTCCATCCTCCACACCTTCCCTCTCTTCCCTGGCTGCCGGTCAGATGCTAAGGATCCAGCCGGAGACAATGAGACCCTCAGGAATGGCAGAGCTGTGAACAGGAAGGGCCTGGGTCTATGAATTACTGTGTGGAAGAGAGCTGCCTTCTGACCAGGAACACCGGTTGGAACTTGATACGAATGAGAATCGAATGTCTGTTGTGTTGGAATTGTTTGGTGATCAGTTATCCCAGGTGATGAATATGCTTTTCTTTGTACTCTGAGCAGCCTTGAGAACCATCAGGAGCTTGAGAGACAATCAGAATCACGTCGGCAGTGAGCCTCCACCTGTGCTCTTGGACTTCAGACCTGCCCTTTAAGCCCTTCTTTCCCTGATGTCCCAGCTGGTGCCATGGGCCTCCGCAGGGCAGATTTCTGGTTTGGTCACTGGAGTTTCCCTTGGTCTCTGACCATTGCTTGGTTCTCGCTCCCGCTTATTTTTTTGTTCATCTAGAACTGATGATTTTTTTTTTTTTAAATGTGACTAGAGTTTTGCTTTGGCACTGGATATTTAGATGACGAAGGTATTACAACTTTTTGTGGGTCACTTCTTTCTTTCCCAGCACATTTCCAGGATGTTACTTCCCAAACTGCTCTGTGAAACGCTAGTTTAGCACAAAGATGTCAATAGATATGTGGGACAAAATCCATACAAAAGGATTTTGTGGTCAAAGATACGTGAGGAAAAATGGATGAGATGAAATTCGCTATTCCTTTAATGCAGGACTGCTCAGCGCTCCAGAACCTTCTAGGGAAGGAGTTGGCAAGCTTTGTCCCATAGGCCAAATCTGACCTGCCACCTGTTTCGTCAATACATTTTTATGGGAACAGAGTCATGCCCATTCCTTCACACGTTCTTCATGGCTGCTCTGCCCTAAAATGGCTATGACAGGGACCAAATGGCCCACAAAGCGGGAAATATTTGCTCTCTGGCCTTTTAGAGAAGACGTCGCCAACCCCTGCTCATGTGTCTCCAGCAAGAGGAATCCACATGGCTTCACACTTACGTTACTACAAACCCCTTTCTTCCTTGGACCACCTACTCACCCGTTGAGGTTTTCAAGTATTCTCGGGAAGCCTCACCCCAGAGCGTGAAGGCCTCCATGTTTGCCTTCATCACTACTGCCAGCCCCAAACTCAGACCCACCTCTGGTTGCCCACCAGCCAGCACGCCAGCTTCTTTCGCGGTGAGTTTCTTCCCCAGCTCCTCAGTTCCAGGAGTCGTAAGGTTTGCCTCGCTGTCCTCTTAATCCCGGGGTTCTGGGTGGCCATGGGATGGGAATTCTGTCTCTCATTTCTCTGTAAGAACCCCAAATGCTGACATTCTGGAGGTGGGCAGGCTTGCCTGTGCCTTCACTTCACAATGCAGAAGGGCCCTGGGACCTGACGGGGGCACGGGCGGCTGCAGCCGGCAGGTACGGTCCCATCGGGAAGGCTCGTTCCTACTCCCGGCAACTCTAGGTGTGCAAATAGCTCGGGGAAGGATAATTTAAAATTGCCTTTAAAGCCTGATTTGTAAATAATCTAAGACCGAAGACAGAGCAAGTTAAATATTTATTTGAAGATTATGTCTCTAAGGAGGGATTGTTGAAAATTAGTGTGTGCTTTGCCACCCTCGCTTTCCCCTCCTCTGCCCGAGGGCACATTATTTTTACGGCGGTGTTTGACAGCCAGAACAAGCCTCTGTAGATTTAGTGGTTGTTTGTAGTGGCATTTATGTGTTTGAATGAGCTGGGCAAACAGGAGGGAGGGAGGTGGTGGGAGTTAATGAACTCTGCGAATCTCTTCACTAACACTTCCACATTCGGGAAACCCTGGTAAAAGAACCATTGACAGGGTTTTACAAAAGAAATCCTTCCCTTAACATGGCAGGTTTGGAAAGCCCAGAAAATTGGCACCGGATCTTCAGTGTGAAAGTCTGGCTTCTGGGTTGAAAATATCTGTGGCCATAACTTTCCGGATGAGAAAACCAGCAGTCAGATCAGTTCCTGGGATGGTGCCTCTCACTCATTCGCTGAATAGTTGTAGCCCTGGGTATCGACACACACACACGTGCACATGCATTTATATGTACACATATGTGGACATGTATACGCACACCCACATATGCACATATACATATATTTACACACACATATACACATTTACATGTACATATACATGTCAACCCACTTTTTGAAGTGTACACAGAAAGCTATTTGAAAATTTTCTCTCTATATATTTTAATGAATAGATCAACTGTGAAGAAAATCAAGCTTGGGGGAAAACACCACCATGACTGTTGCTCAGTCAATACATCTGTTTACCGCCTGCAAGCCCTTTCTGCTCCCAGGGAACTGCATCAGAAGCCGAGCTGGCCTGGGAGCACGGACACCTGGGTTCTCGTCCGTCTCCCATAGAGCCATCTGCGTTCGTGGGAAGTGCCTCGCCTCTCTGGGCCTTGTCTCTGAAACGAAGAGGCTGGATTAAATCAGTGTTCCCTAATCTTGCATCATCTTAGGAATCACCTGGACGTTTTGATTCATAGATCTGAGGTAAGGCCTGAGAGTCTGTAAGTCTTTTTTCTTTTTGATGGTTTAGGTGCATTTTATTGGTTTTCTTGAATAATTCTAATACAGGCCCAGGTGATGCTTAAGACATGAAATGTTTGGGAAACACTGGATGAGAAGATCTTTGAGGTTTCCTCTAGGTTTGACATTTTCCCATCTATGTTTTTCCAGTAGCCTTTTCGTCCCCTCTAATGGATGTCCCTGGAAAAACTTTAATAAGAACATTGATGTTAAGTAGATTTTTAATCAAGACAAAAGTTTTCTAGTGTGAGAGAAAGGCCAGGCATAAACATTTCGTAAGTACTGACACACTCAGCTCACTGTCGATCTCACTGAGTGCAGGAGCGGTGACGTAACGGGGGCAGAGTCCCTCTGTGATAAATAATGCAGAGGCAAAGCCGGGACAAGGCCCCTAGACTGAGTATGGGCTCTTGTGCAGCAGGGAGTGTGGCTCAGGGCTACCCACCCAGCTGCCACGCTCTGGAGACCTCTGGGAGGGCTTTGCAGAGGTCCCCAGTGGGAGGGCAGGTCTGCAGACACCTTTGTTCTTCCTGACCTGCCATTGGCCCCGTGGGGCAGAGAGGTCAAGAACAAACAGCCCTGGGATGCAACCCCAGCCCTGGGATGCTTGCTACTGTGGTTCCTTTAGGTCCTGCCTGGGCTCCTTCCTTGTCTGCTCCATGGCACCATCACACTTGCTTTCTTTCTGCCACCCCCAGATACCTACGATTGCTCGGCAGACCACTCCCTGCACGTGAGAAGAAAGGGAGGAGCCCCTTTTGTGGTGCACAGGGTCCCTGCAATGCCCGTTCTCCCCTGTAACTCCATTTCCCGCAGGACGACCTTTCTTCTGTGTGCGGAACCCCGCAAAGCCCTTGTGAGTTGGCTTCAACTTTTGGGTTCCTGTGATCCCTCCTCCACTCGTTGTCCCTTCAGCCTCAAGGGAGGTGTCAGCTTCTTGCTGTTCTTATTCCTGGGTTGCCTTAACGTCTCCTGTTTGGCTTCTCAGCACTTCCATCATCTCTTTGTTAATTCCCTGTATTTAACTCCCCTTGTGTAGGAGACCTGGGCACATTTCTGTTTTCCTTACTTGACCCCTAATAACCTAGCTCTCCAGGTAGGTTTATGGCTTAATTTCTGATGTGAGTTTCAAGCCGTAAATATCACAGCAGCACCTGACAAGAGACTGGCTGAAATGCTGTCGTCTCACCCTCTAGGAGGTCCCACAGTCCCCATGCTGACCTTCCCCGTGCCCTTTCTCTCTCCGTGGTGATGGTCTCCCAGCTCTTCCATCGATTCAGCCGCAGGTTCCAATGTTCTTTCCCACTCTTTCCTCTGCCTCGCCCTCCCATTCAACACACGGCCAGTCCTCTTGATGACAGTTCCCCATGAGTCCACAGCCATGCCCTCCTGTGCATTCCGCCCCCCCGCCCTGCTTTAGGCTGTTGTCTTTTCACTTGCTGCAAAAGCCTCTGCTAGTTTGGCCTTTGGTCTTTCCCCACTTCCATCCTCACATGTGCTCCCAGAGCAACAGCATTCAAACAATTCCATCCTATCCACTGCCGCCAAAAAAAAGGTCC
Organism: Micronycteris hirsuta; assembly: GCA_004026765.1. Taxonomy (NCBI): domain Eukaryota; kingdom Metazoa; phylum Chordata; class Mammalia; order Chiroptera; family Phyllostomidae; genus Micronycteris; species Micronycteris hirsuta. Next base: position 52,909 of record PVJI01008553.1, read on the forward strand.
CACCGTCACGGCAAATGAGCTCTCCTGTCACCTAACTCATCAACACAGCCTTGCTCCCGGCAGGTGGCCCGCTCTCGGTTTCCCAGGCACAGCTCGCAGTTCCTGCATTCACTCAGTTCCCTCTGCTCAGAATGCCCTTTCTTCACATTTCTACCTATCTTCAAGGCTTGGTTTAATGCCAGCTCCAACCTAAAGCCTCTCCTAATCCTCCTATCTGGAACTAATCTCTCCTTCCTCAATGCTCCAGCATTTCTTTGTTCAACTCCTTTGCCTCTTATCACACTCGTCCTCCTATAGCTACGTTGCTTAAGTCACTGCAGACAGTAAGGTTTTTGGATGAGCTGCTTGTTGGTACTTCCAGCTTCTATCTAATCATTGATCCTCCGTGGAGACTGAGTGGAAGCTGTGTTCCTGTCACTCAACACATTTGACTGTGTGTTACAGCCATGCTTTTATCTCTCTCTATATATTTAAATCTACGTTCTCAATTACATTGCAGTTTTTCTTGGGAATAGTACTTCGTTCTCTTTTTTAATCCAGTCCATTCTCCTAAACATAATCAACAGAAATTAATCGTTTCTTAGCCTAGTTTTCTATCATCCATTGAGTATCTCTCACGGACATGTGTTAAGTAATTTACACACTTTATTTTATTTAATCCTCTCCAGGAGAGATTTCGTTCACTTTACAGGTGAGAAAAACTAGGGAGCATAGGGAGTAAGGAATTTTACCAGCATGAAACAGCTGGTAACTACCTGGCCAGGATCTGAACCCAGGCCTAAGTGACTCAATACCCTACATTGTAAAAGGGAAAGGTTCCTTACCTCCAACCTGGGAGAGAATGATGCACCTGATGAGAAAAGACACAGTTTGCATTCACAGAGCAGATGACAACTCCCTCCTCTTGTTTGCTCATGGCCTTGGAACGGCCCGTCTGTCCCGGATTTCCCTGGACATGGCGAGGTGTGCACCTTGCTTCCTCTTTGCTCTGGCTGCGTCCATAGTAACACAGATTTCCTCCGACTTCCAGTGAGCTCTCTGGTGGCTCCCTATGACTGACCCCACCCTCAGCCCCAGAGAGGCACAGTCATTCTAATTCTCAGTAGTTCAATAATTGAAGAAGGTCGGTCCTTACAAGAGGCCCGGAGGATGTCACCTTTGGCCTTCCGGGAGATGGATTTGGCCCCTAGGAACAGGCCATGCTCTGCACTGTCGCAGAACAGGAGGTGAGCAGTGGGATCTCTCGCCCAGCCTCCGCGTAGGGTCGGGCAGGCCAGCGCTGTTGCCAATTCTTTCCTGGGTCTCCCTTGCTTGCCAAGTTGGTTGACCTTCGGGGCTTGGTGAAAGGTGTAGCTATTTTTCAGGGCTTTTGGATTCTCTTGCTTTCTTTCTCCTTGGGTTTTCCCTTTCAGAGATCCTTGGCTTCTTCATTCAGCGCAAGAACCCCAATGCATTGAGGCATGTGAGCCCAGAGGCGCTGGGCTCATTAACCGGAATCCTGTGAATATAGAAGTTCAAACACAGTAACAACAGTGAGGTGACTCTCCTTTTTCACTTCATTGTAGATAATCCTTGCTGTCCTTTTTTTTTTTCTGTCTCAAATTTCTGTTGCCTTTTCCCCCTCCACCCCAAGTTTCTGGCTGTCTGTCTCTTTCCCTCCCGTCACTCTTCTCATCTTCTCTGTTGTCTTTTATCTTCTCTCTTTAAAGGCAAAAAGGACGCAGCTTCCAGTGTACGCCTGTCAGACTTCTTGGCCCCCAGGCAGGAAAAGTTCTGGAGTTCTCAGGAAGCCCCGCAAGGCTGGCTCCCAGCAAGGCTCCCTTCAGCTCACCCTAGCAGACACGGAGCAGCAAGCAAGCCTTCCAGGCACAGACCAGGTTGGACTGAATTCAGGAGCCTAATTACCACCAGAAAATTAAAAAAAGGTAATAATTGCTTTTAAACACTTCACAAAAGCCCATCTCACCGCGCAGGTTTGTAAATTTGTAGTGAGAACTGATTACAAGGGAGCACTTGTGCTGCCCTCTTTGTGTGTGATTTGCAAACCAGAACGCACAGGCCCCATATGCATGATTGGACCCCACGGTCTCCGCATCAATGTGGCTGAGGCGGTAGGAGTTTATTTATCCAGGGCCCATTCAAAGAAAAGCTGAATGGAACAAGAAAACTCCCACTTTGCGATGGGATTAGATACCATGGAGTATTCCTCCCCCATACTCTTTCAAGGATTTTTTTTTTTTTTTTTTAGTTTCTAAATCTGCTTGGGAAGAAAAAGTAAATTGCCAGAAGTGAGATTAGTGGGGAATATTGTTCTTAGGACAATAGTGTCTTTATGGCTTGACTGGTATGAGCTCCCCGCTTCAAAAAAATACAAGGGCTGGAGGTGTGGGGGTTCTTAATTGCCTACATCTGATCAACTGGCAGCAAAAAAAGAAGAAGAAAGAAATCTCATTCAGCTCTGATTTGGCCTGGATCAAGTCTACTTGCTAATCAGAGTTTAATGAGGATGCCACTGGCCCTGTTGTATTCGCCAGTGCTCCCACTAAGGTCCCCGGCCTTCTGTTTGTGCAGGGAGCACTTTCGTCCTGCCGCCCCACGAAGCAGGGTGCGGGCTGGGATGGAGGCATCCCGGCCGGAGAAGTTAATTAAGTTTAGGTCCTTGGCATTCCAAGTCACCGGAACCCGTGGTGGGAAGCCTCACCCACCGCACAAAAGAGACCCACATGAGCTCTGATTGACTGTCCCTGGCGGGGGTGGCTGGGTTTCGTGTGCCCCACTGCCAACTCTTAACCCCGGGAACTGCATCCCCTCTACTGCACAAACTGAATAGGCCCCGCAGGACTGAGGGCCTCGGGTGCAGGAGGATCAGGAAGCACACGGTCCATCACCCAGTGTCACTGATGGACGGGCATTGCCAGAGCCTGCAGGGAATCGACAGACCTGTGAAGACTCAGATGAGGGACTGATTTGTTTGTGAATTGTATTCTCTTCAGTTTAAAAAAAGTGATCACAAGCAAAAAGTTGACCTTTAGGTGAACAAGCTACTGTGTATCCCAGAATCTCCAGGGAGAGACCACTTGAAACGTCTATGATCTCCAAGGACATGCTGGAGGGTGCTGACACCTTGGAGACCTGAAACACAATTAACAGGGTGCAGAGAGCCCCCCGGTAAATGGAACACCCCCCTCTGCTGTGTGTTTGCGTTCGTGGCAAGCAAAGGCTTGAGGGCAGAGGAAAGAAGTCTGGAGGTAATAGACTTGGGTTTTGAGCTCCAGGTCCGCCTGAATTCTCAGAGGCGGTGTCCCTCTGACAAATAGAATATCTTTCATGGGGTGAAGACAGAGAGAATACATGTGAGCAGCATCCTCCAGGTCACCTGGTAAGTGAGCTGATGCTCCCTCTAGACTTGTGCTTCTCAAAGTCTGGAGATCGTCAGAGTCCCCTGAAGAGCCAAATTCTGAGGCTGCAGGACCCTGGTGGGGCCTGAGGATCTTCATTCCTAACCAGCTCCCTGGTGATGCTGATTGATGCTGCTGAATTGTAGGCCTGCTTTGAGACAAGGCCTTAGATCACAGAGCAGTCGGAAGTGTTCTGTAAGTTCTAGGTATTTTATTACATCTGGAGCCACCTGCATTTCTAGTCATGTGGGTAGAACTTATCTTGTGAGGCCGGGTAAAGGCTTACTAAGTGCTGTTTCAGGTACCTACCAGCTCTGTGATGCTGGTAAAGTTCCTTACTGTCTATGAGCCTTAGTTTTTTTCACCTGTAAAATGAAGGGAATCCCTCCTGGAGAGGATTAAATAAAACAAAGCATGTAAATCACTTAACACATGCCTGTGACGACCATAAATAATATGAAATGAGTGTAATGATTCACTTCTGTTGATTATATTTAGGAGATTGGGTTTAAAAGAGAAGCAAGTACTATTTTCAAGAAAAAAACTATTCTAATTGAGAAAATAGATTTACATATATAAAATTTATATAGTTTATATATTTACTTATATTATTTATATATAAATACACATACTTATTTATATATTAAAAAAACATTGCTGTAATACACAGTCCAATGTGTTGAGTGGTAACATGGCTTCCCTCAGTCTCCACTGAATGTAAATGGTTTGATAGAAGCTATAAATACAAACAAGCAGCTCATCCAGAAATCTTACCATCTTGGGTGACTTAAGCAATGTAGAAGAATTACCATATTGATCCAGCAATTTCACTTCTGGGTATTTACCCAAAAGAATAGAAAACATCTCTCAAAGAGGTGTCTGAAAACCCATGTCCATTATTCACAGTAGCTAAGAGGCGGAGACAACCTAAGTGTCCCTCAGCGGATGAGTAGGTAAGTAAGATGTGGTCCTGTCCATACCATGCGATATTATTCGGCTCTGAAAAGGAAAGAAATTCTGACACATGCTACGACATGAATGAACCTTGAGGACATTATGCCAAGTAAAACAAGCCAGTCCCAAAAAAGACAAATACTGTAGGATTTCACTTATGTGAAGTAACCAGAGTTGTCAAATTCAGAAAGTAGCATGATGGTTCCCAGGGGTTGGGGAAATGGGGAGTTACCTGAAGGGTATAGAGTTTCAGTTTTGCAAGATGAAGAAGTTCTGGAGATTGGATGCACAGCGATGTGTGTGTTCTTAATACTACTGAACACTTGAAATGATTAGCTGGTACGTTTTATGTTATATGTATTTTACCACACACAAAAAAGTATATATATATATATATATCTTCATTGGAGGACAGGTTTATGGATTTTAGACAGATGGGAAGAGACAGAGAGAGAGAGAGAGAGAGAGAGAGAAACATTGATATGATTGAGAAACATGGATTGGTTGCCTCCCAAAACCCAGGCATGTGCCCTGACTGGGAATTAAACCCATTACCCTTCAGTTTCCTGGAAGATGCTCCAACCAACTGAGCCACACCGGCCAGAGCAACAATTAAAACTTTTTTAGAAAATTAAGAAAAGACAAAAGAAAGCTCTCTGAATCAGAAGAAAGCTGACTGGCTTTGAAAGTCTGGAAAGCTACATTTAATCTACTCTGACCTCCGTAGTCCTTCGCATTTGAATTTCCAGTGGTTCCATAAAGGTTTGGGATGGTGGGCACTCTTGTTCATTCTCTCATTCATTATATTGTTTTTCCCTAGTCCACTTTCCCCAAAATGCAATAGTATTTCATATGCGAGACACTGAGAAGACAGGCAAAGGTGCATCGTGTTCCTGAGGGGACCATAAACCAATGCAGACAGATGCTTGCGCACAGAACGTGATCCTGTTCAGATTAAATAAGACGCAATTTGAAATGTAGCCAGTAATTCAAGTTTAAAAAGAGACAATTGTCTTATTTATAGCTTATTTCTTGGTTCCAACACCTTTTCTATCCAGGTTAAAACTAGTCCTCTCTCACACCCGCAGCTTGTGTGGATAACAGACGACACAGACCCGCTGCCTAGCTCCTTAGGAGATAAACGCAGTAGAAGGATGTTAGGCTAACTTCTGTTCCATAGTATAAGCAAAGGTCCAGTTTAGTTTTTTTATTGTGGTAAAATATGCATAACATAAAATGTACCATTTTAACCATGTTTAAGTGTACAATTCAGTGGCACGAAGCTTGTTCTCCTTCTTGCACACCTGTCACCACCATCCATCTCCATGGTTTTTCCATCGTCTCAACTGAAACTCTGTCATGAAACAGTAACTCCCCATTTCTGCCCCCCACCAGCTCTCGAAGTTTGATGAAGTATATGCTCCCACTCTCTGTTCTCTTTTTATAAATAATCCTTTATAACAGACCTGAAGCTGTGTGTACTGATTTCTGTTCCCGTTTAGTGGATCAGGAACCAAGGCCCAGCAAGCTAGTGCTGCCTCCCTTCGATGTGTGCCTCTCTTGCATGGCTTTCCCTTCGTGCCCAGGCAGATTATCTCCCCCCAAGACTCAGAGAACTGGGGGCGTTTCATGGCCTCTGTTGCTGGCTCAAGCACTTCCCTGGAATTTCTGGGACTCAGCTCCCTGCAGACACCTGGTAGATGCTGTAGTGGGCGCTGTTACACCAGCGAGGGGCCTGACATCCCTTCCAAGGGGGTTTACCTCTGATGGGACGGGAGCTCTGAAGGGGTCTCAGCCTGCGCTCCAGACTCACTCTCCCTCTTAATAGCAGTTCAACTTTGAGCCGATGACTTAGTTGTTAAGGAGCCTCAGTTTCCTCATTGTGCAATGAGGATTATAACATATTTGACTTTTCCACTTAGATATCTGATGGGCATCTCTAACTCAATAGAATGTAATGGAACTCTAGACTTTTCCTCCCAGATTGGTTTCTTTTCCAGTCAGCTTGAGGAATGTGTCATCTGACTGTTTATGACAGAAACCTAGAAGGAGTCCTTTTTGCCTTTCTTTCTCTGTCATCAGGAAGTCCTATCGATTGTACCTCTGACCTACGTTTTGTTGTACACGCCTCTTCTCTCCGGGTTTATGGCTGCTGCCCTGATTCAGGCCCCAATAAGGGCTACCTCCCAACTGGTGTATTTGCTTCCATTCTTGACCCTTCTCCGACCCGACATTAGCAACAAGAATAAGGATGAGAATAAGAATGCTTTTATAGCGCGGTCTATGCCAGCCACTGCTCTAAGTGCATTACACATTAATTCATTTAGTCTGTACACTAGTTGGAGCCAAATCCTCTACTTAAAGATAATCCATGGCTTCCTATTGTTTTAAGAATAAAATTCAAATTCCATATCTTGTTCTGCAAGATTCTAAATCATCTGACTCCTCCCACCAGCCTCCCCCCTCCCCCTTTCTCATCATTTTTCTCAGGCCAACCACACTGCCTGCCTTTCCTGCCTCAAACATGCTCTCAAGTCCTGCCTGTCCCTCTCCCTTCTATTTTATCTCCCAGCTCTGCATGGTGAGCTTATTCGCCTGCTTAAGGTCTCAGCTCAGAAAATATCTCCTTGGAGAGGCCTTCCCCACTCGCTGAGTCCTGCTCCTGGGATGGGGATTTTTTGTCACATCCTTTGGTTTACTTTCTGAGCAATGCTTATCACAACTTGTACAGATCGTGTTTCTTTATTTGTTTGGCTGTTTATATTTTGTCGTCCCCACTGGGCTGGAAGCTCTGTGAGGATAGACACCTTTTTGGTTTTGTTCCCTGCTGTCTGCCAGAACCTAGCAGCATGCCCGAACCTCGTGGGGTCAGCATCTGTGGGTAGAATGACCGATTGAAAGGATAAATAATGCAACAGAGAGACTTGATTTCACAAGCTTGTTGGAAGATTCAAGTGCAGGAGATAACCTACCTGTTTTACATATGAATCAGCCCCCGACTCATGTATTTTGAGAACAATAACTGTCTTCCTTTCTATAATTTATCATTTTCTGTAGATATTAAGTCTGAGATTTCCTTCGCTTGGATGAACAGATGTACTAATCTCGGTCTTCCTCTTTCATGTCCCCCTGGGGGATCTGCATTGTGCCAAAGTGGGGTGGAGCGGGGGCATTCGGGTTACAACTGAGAGCTGAGAGTCATGTCTAAATGGCCCCATTGGGTGTCTTTAATGCTTACACATCCCACTGAGGTAAGGGACCATGCGATTGGGTGTGGGATGTGGTAGGGGGCTGGGGTCTGCTCTGCCTTGATGGACAAGTAGCCGTTCCTCCCTAGGTCCTACCTCCTTCCTTGCGGCGGTGCTGTCCACAGAGGCTCACAGATCTTTCTCCCTTCCCTCCCTCCTCTGGGCGCCTGGCGCCTGCAGCTGCTGCTTCTGGCCAAGATCCTGTCTGGGCTCTTGAATCTCCCAAGGTCTTCTTATGGCTTCATTCCTGGAAGATGATGGTCAGGAAGATTTTTAGATTGCTTCCATTTCCCCTTCCTTGAAGAAACAAGCATAAGAAGGGAAAATACAAGAGGAAAAACATATATTGTTATATCTTATAAAACACCCAGCCACATTCATAAAGCAGCAGTCTCGGCAGGCACTGAACAAACATTAGTTCCTTACTTTTTCACATTCTTTCCTCCTTCAGAGGACTCACAAATTATCTGTGGAGTCAAACCCCACTGGGACATTAATGCTGGCTGTGGGGAAATAACATCTTTCCAGACCAACCATCTCAGCCAGCTCTGGCTGCCGCAACGTAAATCCGTAGACTGTGTGGCTTAAACCACCCTAATCACCTCTGCAAGTCCCCATTTCCAAATTCCATCTCATTGGGGAGTAGAGCTTCAGCATATACATTTTGGGGGAATGCGGGGACATAAACATTCACTTGGGAAGACTAACTTATCTATTCTCCCAAGGCCCGCACCCTGGTGTAGCATGTACAGTTCTTTCTCCATTTACTAGGTGTCCCCATACAAGCATCCAGGTGACTTATCCAAACTCTACTTTTTTAGTTGCATCTTACTGCCTCTTTTTCTACTTTTCATAGTGTCTGGGTTTTAGATCCATAGCCATGGGTTGGGAGTGGTCTGGGTTTATCCACACTACCAGGTTTCATTTTCCATCTCTCGCTGAGTTCTAGCTTCCAGACGCCCTTATTCAAGGCTGTGTGTGAGGCAGATCCTCATCACGACTGACTGTGAAGACCAAGGCCAAGCACAATATCTGTCTTCAGCGCTTGGAGAGAGAGTTCAGAAGCCATCTCTATTTTCTGTAGCCTTTTTCACCATGGTCTTGCCTTACTCTATTTTTTTTTAAGGCTTTTCATTTTTCACAAAAGCAAAAGTAGTCAGAATAATAAAATTAATACCTATGCCACTCAGAGCCAATAATCATCAACCCATGGCCAATCTTATTCAATCTACACACTCATCCATCCTCCCTTCTTAACTGTTCTTTCCTTTACCCCAGGCTGCCTCCCAAGTAAAACCTTTACCTCACGCTAAGCATTCCAAGCTGGAAGAAAGGCATTTTTCCTTGCCTAAGGAGAGCCTTCCTGGGAGGTCAATTCCTCCTGGTGGGTGGCTCCACTTATTGATGATTTTATCAGTTGTAGGGAATCTGTACTGGGTGCTAAGAACATTCATAAAACAGGAGAGGGAAGGAGACACCTATTGTATTAAAGCGTTCTTTCTTGGTTCAATTTTCTCCCCCCTGCCTCCCACAGACACCTGGTATTGGTGCCAAAATATACATTCTAGTGCCTTTAAGCCAAACTAGTTCTTCTGCCAGGGACAACTCTGACACTAAGCATTCTGATTCTCCCCCTTTCAAAACATTTTACCAAGTTTTCGCCACACAAGAGTTGAAGCATTCAGTCACTAAAGTGGTTCGGTGATCATTTTGGCTGTTGTTTTTTAAAGAGGGTAGTCATTCATTCATTCATTCAACAAATACTAATCAAATACTGCAATGTGACAGACACCGTGCCTGACACTAGAGCAAACATAGTCCCAATTCCTACTGTTTTGAAGACTCTATTCAAGTAAAGCACAAATATGTAAAATTGCAACAGTCACCTAAGGCTGATGTTCAGCCACTCTGCACATACACGGCTGTATCAGTGTTGAGATATTTAAATGCATCTATACTGACTGTGATATCCTTTCTTTTCCTCTGTGGACACAAATGCTGTTCCTCCCATCAAGAAATGAAGTCTCCCCTCTTCCTTGAATCAGGCTGACCTTGGGACTTGCTTTGACCAGGAGAATTCTCTGAAAGGATGCTATGAGACTGAAGAGAACTGATGACTTCTGCTTCTACCCTTTTAGAAGCCATTCATCACAGAAAAAGCCCAATACCCTGAGACCACAGCATTGAGGAAACCAAGCTAGGCATGGGAAGAGGCCTCATGGAGACAGTGATGTTCAGCCAGGTCCCTGCTCTTCAGTCATCCCCGGTAAAACAGCAGACATGATTGAAGAAGCCATCTCTGATATTCCTTCCCCAGGACACAACCCATGAAGCAGAAAAACTATACAGATAAAGCCAGCTCACATTGCAACAATTATGAGAAAGAAAAAAGTGTTGTTTTAAGTTATTAAGGTTTGTTAAACAACAGCAGATAATTAAAAAAAAACTGTATAGCTGCCATCTTGAGCCCCTAGTGTGTCCCCTGCCCTGTGGCCCCGATCCCTCAAGGCCTGTCTCCAACACTCCCAGGACTGCTACCCCAGGAGTTAGCACTGAATGATCAATTCCTGGCCCAGGAAGAAGCCTCCAGAATCTCGCCCCTGAGGCCATTCTGCCTGGGTCTACCTCTGTTGGTCAGCGTCTGCACAGGACCAGTAAAAGTTTTGAATACCATTGCTGGGTGGTATTGGGTTGTAGAGGGTGGTTTTTGTTCTATTCAGAGAAGCCAAGCAAGGGTTCCCTGAGGAAGTGACATTTGAGCTGAGATCTAAAGTAGGTGAAAGTGTTAATATGGTGATAAGTGAACAGGGATGTAAGATACTCTGTGGTGAGAAAGAAGATCTCAGAAAGTGGAGCTGAAAGAAGGCCAGGGTGGTTGGTGTTCACAGAGTGAGCATAATGCTCCTCTCAGGGTACAGCTGATTGGATTGGACAACATCTTCCTCTAGGCTGGCCAATGACCAAGAAGAGTGCTGTATGCTGCAAGGTAACTACACAACCCAATCAGATCTTCTCTTTCATAGAATTCAAGTCAAGATGTACCAAGAGAGTCCATTTGTTAAGAGCAGAGCTGCAGCTGAGTCACTGTAATGGCAGACCACAGTTGGGGCAATGGACGCCTCTTCCCAATTAAGGACCGACCTCCAGAGTTTCTATAGATCCCAGGCAGCAGATAGGGCCTGCTGGTCAGTTGGTGTGGCCAGCACACCCTTTCTTTTGTCTGTTCACGCAAAGTTACCAGAACAATGTTTTATTATTAAATTAGTTGTGAACATTACAATATCAAGAATTTTCAAATAGAGAGCTCTCAAACATTTGGACGTTTTACAAATATTTCTGCCACACCCCTGATGGCAATAATGGATGGAGGTAGGTAGCATCTAGTTCCTTTAGTTGGAATATGAATAGTGCATGCCATTGTATAAATTCCCAGCACTTCTCGGGGTACTCCTCCAATACTTGAGAGCAGTGCTTGTTGCCCTATATCCCCCTACACAGGCTCTGCTGCACGCATGCACATGACTCTTCCCGCCCCTGGTGGCACTGGACCTTGAGACCTCTTTTGTTGGGACACTGTAGCTGCCATTGTAATGTCCTCCTAGATGTACGTGAGGAAAGGTTGCCGGACTTAGCAAACACATAAAACACAAAACAATAACAATGTCAAGACACAAAATAAAACAGGACACTTGATTCAATTTGAATTGTAGATTAGCAAAAAGTGATTTTTAGAATAAGTGTGTCCCCAGTGTTGCATTTTCGCTGGCAACCCTATGTGTGAGGCAGAGCCACATGGTGGCTGAGACAACATCTTGGCCTCCGTAGTCCCCACACGCATGTCCTCATCAACTGAGGGCTACACTGTGTGAGCTCGGCTTCTTGCAACTGGGGTGCCACACAGCATAGGTGTCAGTGAGCAGCCTGTTTGGAATAAATGAGTAAGAGGAGTGGTGAGTGCTCAGGTTGGAAGATAACTTGGGGGAGGATTGTGGGGGTCCTGAGTGCTGGGCTAAGTGCTCGAGATAGAAGGTGACACAGGGCAGCAGCTTTTCAGAAAGATAAAGCGGACAGTGTCTTTTTGACAAACTGGAAGGCTGAATTCCTGGCTGGAAGGTGCTAACCAGGAGGTGAGACTAAGGTGTGAAGCAAGCAGAGTCTCCATTGGAATGTAGAGGCTGTGAAGGAAAATTGTTTTTCTCTTAAGAGCACTTTAACACCAAATGTGAGTTTTCCACACTGAGCAGTTGTCCAGTTCTCTGTGACACCAACTGGATGTCCTGTGATGTAATTTGATTCCGATACTAAGTACCCAGAGTTAATGCAGACCCCACAGGTTAAGGGCTCAGTCTCACAAGACTGTCCCCACTTCAGATGCCAATCACAAGTAGTAGGTACCCAGGTTACCCACAACTTTGGTGTAACTTGACTGCAGTCGGGGCTCCCATGTATACCTCCCTCAGTTTGATCATTTGCTATAACAGCTCACAGAACTCAGGGAAACACTTTACTTACTATTACCTGTTCATCATAAAGGATCATAAGGATACAAATGAACAGCCAGATGAAGAGGTATGCAGGGCCAAGTCCGGGAGCACACTGAACACAGGAGGTTCTGTGCCCAGGATATGCCTCCCTCCAAGCACATGGATGTGTTCACCAACCTGGAAGCTCTCCAAACCCCTATGTTTAGGACTTTTATGGAAGTTCCATTACATAGACATGATTGATTCAGTTATTGGCCATTGGTGATTAACTCAATCCCTAGCCCTTCTCTCCTCCTCAGAGGTTGGCAGTAGCTGGAGCTGAAGTTCCAACCCTCTAATCAATTGGTGGGTTGCTCTGGCAACCAGCCCCCATCCAAGGAGAGTCAAGTCATTAGCATAAACTCAGGTATATATGAAAGGGGCTAATTGTGAATAACAAAAGACACTCTATCACCCTTATGACTCAGGGGATTCCAAGGGTGTGAAGGGCAGTATTTAGTATTTAGTAAAGCAATAGGTGGAGATCAGCAGTGAGATGAATCATGAATAATAGTATTTTGCCTTTGAAGAGTCTTTTCAAAGGGCCAGGAACCAGGAACAAAGACCAAATATGTATTTCTTACTATAGTACAATGTCACAGCTGGAATGGAGAGGAGGTGACGAGGTGGCCGGTTTTGAGGGAAGAATCCGGAGGCTTTGGTGGCAGGTTGGGTGGCGGCAGGGGTAGGGAGCGGGAGGAAGCGCATGTGTTGGTGGGGCTCCTGTGGTTACGGAATAGTGACCCCACTGCCCTGGGGTTTATTACCAAGGAGGCTGGAAGGGGAGCTGCTTTGGGGAGAAGAAGAGCAACGCCTTTTCAGATGTGTTCATTTTGAGGTACAGTCCAATGAAAAGTCCAGTAAGTGGTTGGAAATTCCATTAAATTACAAAAGCAACTAATATTTACTCTGTGCTGACCAGGTGCTTTCTGTTCTAAGAGCTCTACACATGCTATTTTGTGAAATCCTCACAAAAATTCTGTGAGAAAGCCTCTATCATTATTCCCGCTTTATAGATTAGGAAACCGAGTGGCAGAGAAGTTTGGTAACTGGTCTGATGTCACACAGCCATGGGTGGATGCGCCATCCCAGCGACCTCTTTGTCACACTTCCTCCTAACTTAGACCCAGGGGCTTGCCCCTTGCCTCCCCTTTTAGTTTATCAAGTCAATCTGGAGCTGAGAAGAAGGTTTATTTGTCAGTAACATATTAATCAATTAAATTTTTGTCAGGGGAGGTATACAATTAAAACCAGACACCCCAAAATTAAACTATATTTATATATAAGAATAATTAAAATGGACGTGTGGCCACATGGCATATTTATTTTGTGGTTTCTAATTAAGATGCTTTAGTTTTACAATTACCATCTCAATTGCTGTTTAGTATTTAGGAAGGCCACAGGTGGAAAGCACTAGTGAGATGAATTGTGAATAATAATATTGTGCCTTCAAGAGCCTCTTACACGTGATTAAAGTTATTAGCAATAATGTATTAATTAACTAATTAATACTAGCTTTATTATGTGAATCCATGGCAATGTTCTTATACAGGCAGCTGAAAATAAGCTATCAGCACGTAACTGACTCAGTTTCCTTCTTCTCTGAAAATAGTATTTCTTTTATTCTGTGTATAATAGTAATGTAATTTCATTAGTCAGTATCACTTAAGTCATGCGTTCTTGCTGGACTGGAAATTGCTATTTTGTCTTTTTGAAGAGACTTGCTGGAGCCATGTTCCAAGATTCCTAGCTGGCTAACATTCACCCCTTTGTTCTGGAAGCAATTTGAAAGAGAATGTTGTATTCCTGAAGTCAGAGGCTGGTTCCTGAGTTCAGTCTTCATCCACACAACATCCACTGGAAGAGAAATTATAGGGATGGGAATTGCATCCATGGAGCTGTAATGGGGTCACCCCCAGGGCGGCAGATTTAGGACGCAGGTGCACAGGACAATTGCTGCCTCTTCCCATGGTGCTAGTGACCCGTGCTTCCAACAGAAGGAGGCAGTGTGGGGAAGAAACATCTTTATTCTTGTCCATATTTTGGCCTATTGCTGACTCAGCTGCCGGCTGTTTGGGGTGTGAGAGTCGCCTCAGTGTGTGTTCATCCTGACTCTTTTTACACCATCTTTGCTCAGACAGCCGTAAGTAAACTTGCAAAAAGTGAGAGTCAGGAGAAAGAAATTCAGGACTGCTGCAGAGGGACATGGAGCAATGGGGCATCCCCAGCTCCCACTGCTGACACCAAGGGAACATGTGTTTACTGATGGGAGGGCTGGGCTACTTTGGGGTGGACTGAAGGCAAAGACCCTCAATGCCCTTCAAGATGCCAGGGGGGCGCAGGCACTGGACTGTTGAACCATTAAAGGGTAAGTGATTCATGAGTTTCATGGGATGTAGGCAAAATCTTTGTGAACTTGTTTAAATCCATACATAGTCTTGTGGTAGATGAGATTAATCAATTCCTGTAACTTGGCTCAGCTTGCAAGCAGTGGGAATGAGAATGCCAGGGAGAAATCCTGTGGCGGGTTTGCAGAAGCAAGGGTGTGCATATGTGTGTAGAAGCCCTTACCCACACCACTGCCTCCATCCCAGTTTTCTCTCATTCCTGGATCCTGATAGTGACTTGGGGTCTGGTTCATTCACCTCCCATAGACACACCAACTCTATAGTGACCAAAGAACAGTCCCCTCCGCAAGGAACCTAAAAACTAAGTGAATCCTACCCGTGGGGCAAATGAGAAAAAACCCGCCCTGAGATGGGTGGGAGAGGCTAAGACACAATCTTGTCATGAACCCACACTCAGCGCTGTGACACAGAATGGAAGAGAACCCCAGCTCCCAGCTTCTCCCTGAGGAAGAAAAGGTTTGAACCCCACATATGTTACCCCTACTTTAACACTTTCAACTGAGAGATGGGCCCCCAAAACATCTATCTTTGAAAGCCAGCAGCACTTGCATTTGAGAGACAGCCCCCTCACCCCACCAAAAAGTGATTTCAACATGATTTTTTTACCTTTCTTGGATACGTGATTTTTTTTAAACCTAGGAAAAAAGGAGGAAACTCTTTGGAGATTGATGTGGACACTTGATCAAAATGAACCCTATAATTAAAAATATTAACAGTTCACATTCTTTAAAAAGAAAATTGGCTCATTTCATGCCAAGTCTCCAGCTGGCCCCTTGGAATAAAGTTAAATACCTTTTGAATAGATCATCTGAACATATTCTCTCTTGTACATAAGTTTGAGCAAAAACAGATTGCAGTCTCCCTTTTCCCTCTTTTCTTGATGTTGCTGTGTGATGGTGCCTGTCCGAAGGCCAGACGTTAAATGAGGTGTGTGTGCATGCGCACATATGGGACCAGTTTTCCTCTCAATGTCGAACACATGAGCGGGTCCTTGCTTCCTTCCTGGGGTGCCAGCTCCAAGCACGTGGACTCCTCCAACATCTCTGCTGGTGGTGGCTTAAGAATGAGATAGAGACCGGCAGTGAGGCTCTTCAGAAATGACAGGTGCGAGTCAAGCTTCTAATCTGGGACAATTTCTACCAACTCGATTACTTACTTGATTTAAATTCAGCAGTTCACACCCAGGGAGTTCTGCTGACTGTGTGCTGTGCTCTTGGCAGCCATGAGCGCAGCACAGATCGGGATTTTATTTCAGAGAAAAAAGATTCGCTTTTATTTTTCTATGTGGGGGTGAGGAGGGGGTGGGGCAGAATAAATGTATTTGCAAGTTCTTTAAGCGAAAGTCATTAAACAATGGGTGATTTATTTTATGTTCTAGAGTATTAAAAAAAATCTAGGCCATTCATGTTCTTAGGGCTAGTTTTAAGAAAATAGTGTGAATAAAATACTTCACTACTGTCTAACAGTTTTGCATGCAAATTTGGTTAAATGATAGAGAATGCTAATAAGAAAAATTTAAAAAGTGCTTAGTAAAAAGAAGAAAAGTGGTATATAGTTTTTGTAAAGGCTGCTAACCAACTTCATAAATATAAGCTATAATCACTAAAAGACAAATAGTAAATTTATTTTTAAGTTTGGTAGCATATGTAGGACCTTAATAATTACTGTCCAAAAGCATTAAAATAGATCATTTTATTACATTTTAAAAAATACGATGGCTTTTTCTAGCCCTTCCCAGTAAATATGGCTTGGCTGGATAAATTATCATTTTACTTATAGATGCCTCAATAGCCTCCTGGTGTTTGACTGTTTTGGGGGAAGTGGATACTTTTGTTCTTTCTTTTGTTTTACACAAAGAGAGAAGGAGAGAATGACTCAGGAGGTGAGACAGGCACATCATAATCACTCGTGGGGCTTTTTAAACTCCCCGACCAGTGGCGATGTTGCAGAGCCTGCTGCTCCTCTGTGGGACACCCGCTTCCCCCTCAGTCCCAGACCTCACCCAGAGTCAGCTGTTGAGACTGAGGGAGTGTGTTTTGTCAGTTTTATTCATCTGTTTTGGGACAGAGAAAAGCAGTTTGAGAAAAAGTTAGTATTTTGAGAGAATTTTTAATTTCCAGAAATAAGGAATAGAATAGGTATTCTATTATCAAATATCATCTGCTAGTCAAACAAGTTAATGTTATACATCTTTAATTGGTTGTGGCTTCCAAATCATCTGTATTTTAATGCTCAGCCTAGGATGCAAGTAGTGAGCACCAACTGGATGACTGCTTAAATGGAGGATCACTACGAGAAGCATTTTAGGCAAGCAAGCTTCCAAGTTCTGCTGAACCATGGTAGGAAGAAGAGGATGTAAGCCCAATTTCTTATTTTCACCCACTGAAAGATTCCATTACAGTATATTTTCATCTAACAGGTGGTTTGTGGTGGTAGAACCAAATCCCAGTGACCAGCTGAGAGCTTATGTCCCCGGGTCAGATCCACCGACTTCAGTGATGATCTACCAGTTTTGGTGATTTGAACTTCTAAATCAGAGACAGCTGTGGCAAGAAGAATCCACCCCCCTCCACCCCCTGTTCTAACATTCCCACGGAAACAAAAATGCTTTCAGCTGAGCGAGCTTAGACAGAGGAGTCGAGGTTGGAGCATTTAACTGAAAAGAAAACCCAAGAAAAATTCAGACATGTCTTGAAAAGGCCTCTCAAAATCTAGACATGACTGCAGTCCAAAGGCCTGCCGTGAAATGCAGGTGGAAGGGCGTGGTCCAGACTTGAGGGGCAAAACCATTTGTAGTTTTGCTGAACTCTCTGACACGTGTCATTTGGAGTCTGATGAAGGAGACCAAGTGCCTCCGTGGGAGACAGCAGGC